>JALLBK010001102.1:0-28906 GCA_036940085.1 Discostella pseudostelligera
CCTGGAAATGTAAACGTCGACGGACGGAGATCGAGATTCCGAACATGCAATGCCTAGCTTCGAACAAGGTCGATAATGACGTCACGAACATTTGGCGGGAAGATGAATCTGACGTCATGGACTCCCTATTCTTGAGTTGCAACCTGTTGCCACGCACTTGTGCCAAAAAGCTCCACAAAATCCCCAACACCGTCATCGTCAAATCCAAAGCCAAGGCAATCCATTAGTATTTTGCATCGATCGATAGGGGAAGTGCCGGTGAGGTGAAGGTAGATCTGGATCAATCTAATCAGATCGAAAGGAGGAATCACAAATACAAATACAATAGACTTTTTGCAATGATGGCGAAGAATCTGACAATCTTCTTGACGGTCCTATCCGTCACGTGCACCTCGGCATTCATCTCACCCGGCGCCTCACAACGATGCGTCGTGCCCACATCATCAGCATCGCCGTCGCCGTCATTACCTACACAACTATTCGCATCCGAGACAGCAGCTTCTGATGTAGACGATAATCCAAAAATGAACCCCGACAATCCAGCCCTACCAGCCCTCAAGGGTGACTATGATTGGGATGCCGAATACGCCGCCGATGATGATTGGATAACCACCAACGTGCCCGGGAAAATTGTCGTTAACGAAATCGAGTTAGCCGCACAAGTTACCGAACTATCCAAGATTGAGGAGAAATACCGCGCGATACGAAAGGCAAAAGAGTATGAGGATGCACGTATTATTGGTTGGGTGCCTCAGGCAGAAATGTACAATGGACGGTATGCCATGTTCTTTTTGGCGGTGGGGCTTTTGACGGAATATTGGACGGGAATTAGCATCCCGGGACAGATTGAGGAGATGGCTCGGGTGGGAGGATTTATTGGTCCTGAATTCTAGAGAGTACCGTAGAGAAGTGGGAGATTTCATGATTGGGGAGGTCATGCTAAGGGAACTAACTGCAAAGTGCATGATGTCGCAGTTTACCGTCTTACTGTAGGTGGAAGATAGTACAGACAAAGTTCAGAGCAAAACTAAAACTATGTTTTAACCTAAGGATAGCGAGTATGTCAACGAGGGGTTGCTCCTCCTGCTGCCAACCGTATCGTAGATGTGGTTTGCTTGCCATCTCTCTCCCCTGCTCCACTCCAGTTGGATCGATTGGGGGTGTAAGATGTGCGCAACGAAGCACCGAAGGAATCTCTAGACCCAGCATTCATACCAGAAACTGCACTAGACGAAGAGAAAATTCGTGAGGGATGGCTGCTGCTACTACTCAACAAAGTCGACTTCTTCGTCGATTTGCGAGAATGAGAGCTAGCTTCCAGAAGAGCACGAGCGGCTGGCGTAAGTGATGCCCTTAATCGAGAGCTAATGACAGAGTCGTCGTCCTTACCCGCCATACCCATTTTGCTTGATCCAGCTGATCGATACGTCTTGGACCGCTCCATAATCCGTTTCTCTGCTTTCCGTGCAATCATCTCTCGATTATTCTCGTCAACTACATCAAACGTTGGTTCCCAAGAAGTTGAAGAGGGTACAGCTCCGCTCCCCACAACTTGTGGCCAGTTAGCATCTAATTCTACTTCATCTCCTCGCCCAGGACGGATCAGTGGAGTCATTGGCAAGAATGTTTCATTCTCACGTAGGCGTGCCCTCTTATACGCGGCACGCTCCACATGCAGCGGACGAGGGGATTTATCCAAGTCGGTCGTGTCGGATGCATCCGTAGAGTAGGATCCAATGCTACCCCCGAGACTGTCACGGTTCGAAGGGTATAGACTACTGCTCATGCTGTTGTTAGGTTTTGAAAGTAATCGAGACTCGTTCTGATACGGAAATCGAGTTGCTGCTGGATGAATATCCGGCAGCGATGGTTTTGGAAGATATTCAACAAGTTGATGTCGATGATCTATGAATGGAGTAGATTTCGTAGGATGAGGCTTTGCAGTTTCATCGCTGGATGGTTTATGCGGTACCACACTAGTGGATAAGGAGGATGAAGGAAACCGTGCAGGGGGTGGAGGCATGAGACGATTGTCACATTTGGCAATGTTTGAATCTTGTTCCTCGATTGTTCTATCAGCGGTATCCTTGCTCGTGAGCGCAAGAAATATTCCGCTAGATGATGGCATCGGTTGCGTTATTCCTCCAGAAACGGTGTTCTTGATGGCATTATGATGTTGGGGTTGGAAAAATAGTCCATTCCTTCCAATTCCATTCCGCGTCATAGCTTCATTGTGACCAGTACCGTTTGTAATCCGCAATCCAGCCGAGGGCGGGGCATCAAACAAGTCTGAACTCAACCCTATGGGCGTATCACACAGTGCTCGATTATTCCCTCCTTGTAGTAATAATTGTCCACCAACACCAACATTGCCATCGACAACATCCTTTCTACTTTGCAACTGATTCTCAATCATCAATCGACCACACTTGTCAGCATGTGAATCATACACCAAACTTAAGAATTCTTCCCGGTCTTTCCGTTCACGTTCTTGATTCATTTCGAATTCGGCGTTATCTTCGGATGTTACACGGGCGTGAAATCCGGTAATGCTTTCATGCTTTAATGGCCGAGGTCGGTTTCGCACCTCTGCATTATTATTTTGTTGGCTGCGATTGCATTCATCCTCATTATTATCACCAAGACGTAGCGCCAATGCATTCTCCTCCTCTTGCATCTCCTCCATCCACTCACGTTCACGTTGCATCTCCTCCGTACGGAATTTACGACGAATAGCCACTGCTTCCGAAATATCGCCCCGGCCACGTGCATCTAGTATGGCAGCATCTCGTCGTAATGTGTGCAATGCCGGGTAGTAGTCGCGAGTGACAATGTGGGTTAGTGTAGATGTGTATTCCTCCTCTTCCAATATGGTCCGTGGTTGGGATTGGTGATTATTTTGTTGATGAAGGGCACGTCGCTGATGCAAACTGCTGCTGCTGCCGGTGCTCGCATGGTCGACGATGTGATCCATCTTCGCTGTTGCTTATGAAATAATTTATTCCTCTCTCTCTCTCAGACAAGATGAAATGGTACCTGAATTTCTTTGACGTTGAAAAATTATTCTAAATTCAGTGTACTATCTGCTCAGTGATGTGGAATGGTTAGTGCTTTGGCAGGTAGTAGTAGCGGCGGCGGACGCCATGGTGGAGAAGTTGAAATCTGGGTCTGTCAGATGAGAAATGAGAGACGAGTGAGACGAGAACGAGTGGAAGACGACCGACGGAGGACGGACGGCGGACGGTGTTGTTGTTAAGTAAGTAGATAGGAGTATCTTTTTACTAAGTATCTTCTTAGGTATCTTTCAGTAACATGGTCTGTCTGTCACTGTCCTCCGCTTCCCGCCAATAATTTCACGCAGGCGCCGCTAGCTCCGGACAGCTCCGCCCGGACAGATCCGGACGACTACGACCGTGACCATGGCCACACCGACGGCACGACGAATTCTACTACTACCAAAAACAATGGACATCACCATCTCACCCTCCAATCTAAAGCGGTTCACCTCCTCCATCTCCTGCCTTGGCAAAATTGGGAAGGATCTCTATGTATCCTTTGATCCATTTGATGGATTGACATTAAGTTCATTGAATGAGGCCAAATCGGCATTTGGGAAATTTCATTTCGAACCAGGCTTTTTTGAGAAGTGTGGTGCTGCCACCTCCGCTGCTTCAGCGGGAGGAGGAGCTGGTGCTGGAGAAGCTCCATGGAGGAATAGAAATGTGAGCAACAATGCTTCTCGTGGCAGCAATCATCGCAGCGGCAACAACAGTCGCACTAATGACAGCAATGACGACGAAAATGATGACACAAATGACAATGACAATGCCGGCAAGGATGCACGCTATGTCTGTCGTGTACCCATCCGTTCCATCCACTCCATCTTACGCCCACGCAAGGGTGTTATATCACTTCGTATCCGTAGTGAAGGCATGGATGCTGCGGGAAATTACTTTGGTTTGAATCGAATGAAACAACATGCTGGTAATGGTGGTGGTGGTGGTGGAAATAATGGCATTAGAGGGAGAGATCGACATGGCCATTGTCGTCGTCGTGAGGGTAGAAGTCGTAGTCGATCCAGAGATTATGATGATGAAGAAGAAGATGATGAAGACAATCGTAGAGGAATGCGATCGGGCTCCTTCTCTGCCCGTCAGCGAAGTCGGTCTCGCAGACGACGCAAGCAGCAGAGCAGGAATCCTGGCGAAGATCACAATCACAGCGATGATGATGAGAACAACGATGATGGCAATGGGATTTCCCACAATACTGAAAAGATGATGCTTTCCTTCGAATACTTCATTGAATGTCTCCAATCCAAAAATGACATGCAGAGTAATCACCACAACCATCCCAACAATTCTAACAACAACGGCAGTGGTGGTGGGACATTCCGCATCCTGCACAAGGTCGGTGTCACCGATTGTAACGGCATCTCCTTATCTGAATCCATCTCTCAACGTCGCACTCGTTCCGAAATCATCTCCCATCCACGATTATGGCTCCGTCTCATCGACCCATTGCGTCGCACACCCGAGATGGCATTAACCATTGATGATCAACTCAAGGTGGTGACTGCCACGAGTTTCCATCCCATGGAAGTTGTTCAGAATGGTGGTGGTAATGACAATGCCATCTTGCAAGCGGCGATTGCACGGAATGCAGTATTGAAGACGGAAACATCCATGGGTGCCGATGAATTTGATGAATTTGACTTTCGGAATAATCGTGGTAAGGAGAGGAAGAGGCAGAGTAGGAAAGGACGTGATGGTGATAGTGATGAGGAGAGTGGAGATAACTTTGGCGATGATGAGACGAATGAGGATGAGGGTGGTGGAGAGCGAGATACACCACCATCGGATGTGAATCAAAAGGTGATTTTGGTGTTTAGCATCAAGGAGGCAAAGGTGAGGATCCACAACTTCCATCGTTAGCATTGCTGCATAGTGCCACTACCTACTCAGCTAACACACTCAACACTGACTTCTAGGCGATGCTGCAATACTGTGCACAGGCCAATTCTCCATCTTCCTACGATGATGACCTCGATGGAATGGGAGGGGGAGTCATCGTCTCTTTCCACTGGGGTGGTAAACCAATCATCATTGAGACTGAGGGCGATTATTTCACTGCCGAGCTTGTGTTGGCGACATTGCATCATGGAATGATTGCCTCGAATATTACCGTTGGTGGTGGTGGGTAAATGATCATGTGCCCAATTTTTCCGCGTGCACGCATCGGAGAACGATTGCCTCTCTAGATACACCGATCATGAAAACTATGAAATCGACTACGGCAATAAATCAGACGTTGTAAATGGGAATCCGAACAACTCTCTTTTATGAACCGTTATGAATAACAACAGCGGATGTACTGCCATTCTCGTCCAGTGTTGTGTCTTCGATTGTTGTCAATGATTTATGTCCGACATCTCTGAATAAGCTCATGACTTTGCAATTAACCCATCGACAAATTGACCAATCAAATAAGCAACTGTGGCGCACAATCCACCGAGGAGGAGTGTTTCGAGTCCGCAAATGAACCACCCGGAAGCACTGAAGATATGCCATGCCAACCCAGCGAACGACTTTGATGAGTAAACTAATGCATTGTATGAAACTGCACACGCACAGAAAGCATAATACGTACCTAAACATACTCTTCACGCAGCCCATACCAAACAATACCAACCCCGTCACCACACACGCGGCCGTAAACAAAATTTCTTCCCCCAATGTTGGGAACAATGATGGGATAACCACATACCCAATCAATGGCAATGATCCAAAAGTCGCAAAGGAACAAAACATTGCCAACCCCTCCTTCGCGGCGGCAATTTTATGATTCTCCTCGGGCACTTGCAATGCCAACTCTTCCGTCATCATGACATCCACAAAAAACTCCTTGTATTTGGCCATGGTCTCAATAACCTTCGTGGCATCCTCTCGACTCATCCCCCGTAATTCATATATATCAATCATTTCACGTATCTCCCCCTCGGGATAATTTTCCATCTCCCAACTCTCTCGACGTCGTTCACTTAATATCCATTCATTCTCGGCTTTGGAACTTAGGAATTCACCCACACCCATGGCCAATGCATCGGCAAAGATGTTCGAGAATCCGAGTACTAGTACGACAGGTACGGGCATGGACCCACCGGCCGCACCGGCAACGATGGCAAAGGAGGTTAGGATACCATCGAGTCCACCAAAGATTACGGGTTTGAGAAATCCTCCCTCAGTTTGATGCATTTCAGTGTTGCCCTTTTCGATTACGTGTCGAGTATCATGAAAATTTCTGTAATTGCATAGACGGCAGTAGTACCGTTTCATTTTCGTATGATTTGATAGAAGTGCGTAGAATATAAATGTCAACCGAACAGAAGTTCAATGAGAGAGCGATATGAGGTAAAAAGCAATGCAATCGACAAGCTCCAATATTAATTACTTACCGAGATGCTTCCGTGTCCAACCCATTGTATGCTATTCTCGCACCAGCTGGGAGAAGCGCTAGCTGTTCATCCGCCGCCGACATATTATTAATTGCTAGATGCTTTACAGATACGAATTGCGATGCCGACCCCACACCAAATGCACCAATGGACGATAAATGGTCATCACCAGCATCAATCTTTAGGTTGCAGTTAGTTGCAGTCGCCTTGCTTTTGCTTTTGCATCGTCGCCGCAAAAAGCGAAGCCATTGCCCTTGCTAGCTTCCTCCTCCTCTCTGACGGCTTACGTCACACACTCTCACCTTCTCCATGGCCACGTGTCGGGCACGCGTCAACAAAGAAAGCATGTCGACCGACAGACGCTGCAAATCTCTGCCACGTGTAATCTCAGTGAGCCGCTATTTTTCGAAGTCTCCCGCCAAAACTCTGCCACGTGTAAATAGATGTCGAGTCGAGTCAACTTTTCTCACCATCTCCCGCCATATTCTCTGTCCAATGCAGATGCCGGACAGCGGACAGACCTGTCGAAGCGACACCGTCCACCAGCTGTTTTTTCTTGCGGGGGCAGCTGGTTCATCTCACCAACTCCGTCCACTGTCCTGTCACCCACAACATGACGGCACCAAAACAAACAATTTTCCACACCAGCCTTTCTTCTGCTTCTGCCTCCCCCACGTCAGCCAATCCCTTTCAAGTTGTTCGAAGCAGCAGGTCGATCAATCGACCTGTTGTCAATCAAGGCGAGGAGTACCATAGGAGATGATTCGATCGCCTCCACCAATCAATGTTACCGCCGATGCCTCCGTGGCCATTGGAGAAAGCAAGCTTGACGACGACGAATACGACTACTACCATCAGCATCATCATCTGAATCAAATAATGAGCAATTCGACCAATACAAGCGGAAGCACCAGCAGCATGAAGCCTCCCCCACAGCCAGCGACGGCGGCGGTGAATTCGATTCATTGGGATGTTGAAGAAGGTGTGTGTGAAGAATTGTGCTATGTTCTTTTTGTGGCAAATCACATGGCACGTGTCTCTCATTTTCATTTATTTTATATTATGTGCACCTACATGCCCGCCTGCCTGCCTGCGGTTCTGGACCCATCATTACAGATCATCTACTGTACTACTTTCTCGGGGGTGCAAATGATGCATCCAATGATGGCAATGGTGTCAATGCCAAGGAGAATGATGACGAGGGGGAAGAAGGCGAACCGCCGGTGCATACTCCCATTAGCATCTTCCCTGTTCATGATGATGTCGAACCAGTATCGGTCACAAGTGGTAGTGCATCTGCAACTGGCGGGGGTCTCGGTGCTAGTAGCGGCGTTGGCAATGCTACCAGCATGACGAGCATTGCCGAAGAATGTCTTGGTGGGGGCTTAACGATAACTTCCAGCTTGGAGAGTTTTATCCATGCACGAGCACGGGAGAGTTCGGACACTCTTGGTCCAACTTCGCCGATGTCAGGGGCAGGGGCAAGAGCAGCAAGTGGTAATGGTGCATCGGCAGCATCTCCCCAACATCAACATTCGGTGCATTTTCAAGATGGGGGCGGAGGAGGAGGCCAACAGCATTATCGTCGCATGGGTCATCCATCCTCGCAGTCTCACCAACGAACCACCTCCTCGGGATCCATTCACAAGGTTGCATCCACCAATTCCCACTCCTCCTCATCATCATCCCTAACCTCCATGGCAGCCGCACTTGCCTTGGGTGGACCCAATCAAGTATTGTTCATGCAACAAAAACTCCAAAGCTCCTCTTCTTCTGGGGTGACACACTATCAGCTGAATAATACATCGCCGATTACACCGTTGAATATGCTGGGATTGTCCCCGAGCGGGCATGAAATGATGATGTTGCCCCCTCCTCCACGCTTTCCGAATGGGGCGAACTGCAGTGCAAGTAGTAGCAACAGCCAGATCCACACCGATAGTGCAGTGCAAGCACAACACCAGAAGAATGTGGGACAACAACATCATCCTACGAACCTGCATGCACAGGTTCATCCACAGCAATTGTCCCAGAAACAATCGATTCCACAGCTAGCAGCTACCAATGCGATGCAAAACTCGTCACAGACTTCACAGCGTAATCGCCCCCATCCTTTGACAGAGCAGCAGCCTAACAACTTTTTACCACAAATGCATCAAATTGCAGGAGGAGTGGCGTCTCGGCAACAGCAACAGCAATTCGCACCAATGTCGGGTCAAAAGCTTCATATGGGATTTCCCGATCCAAAGTCCATAATTAATGTCATGCTACCTTCTCATCATCATTATCATCCATCGCAACCAATTTCTCAATCATTGCCATCGCAACTGCCATCAACGAATGGTGGAATGCTGCCACCACCATCCCATTTGCCGTTTCCACCGCTACCACCACCACCCCAACAGCTGCCATCATCTTCCACCGCTACCAAGATGACACAACAACAAATCCAAATTGGACTCTCCGGTCAAACCATTCCCATCACGGCCATATCCGGCGAGGATGGTTCCATCCAATATCAAGTCGATCCAAGCGTCCTGCCCAACGGCGTTTTACCCACCACCTCCGGTCTACGATACTTTACCAAGGCACTTAACGAAGTATCGAAACCTGACACCCAAAAGGAGATTGATCCGGAAGTATTGGCCGAGAAACGTCGACAGCGACTGGCGCGCAATCGCGAGAGTGCCCGACAATCGCGTCGACGGAAGAAGGAATTGCTGGTAACATTGTCAGCTAAGGTTCGAAAACTTCAAAGTCAGTTGGAGAAGGAGGTCCGGTCGAAGATTGGTAGTGTGGAAGTGGAATTGACATCGTCTCGCAATGCCATGATTGATGCGTGGTTGTCTGAGCAACAGCAGGGAGGTCCTACATCGAACGGAGAGCATGATAGTAGCATGAACATTGATTGGGAACGTCGGAATACTCTAGCAAGGATATTGCGCACTGTGGGGATCAATTGCGAAATCCGTCGAACGGTAATTGCGCATCAATATCATTTCTTACGACAGGCTTTCCTATCGCCACATAATCATTTTGCGATATGGATGATGATACAATCGTCGACGTTCTTTACGGAGGCAAGTCGTCGACAGCAGAATGAGTTGGCGTTGAGTAAGGGTAGTAATGGTACCGCAACCGCTCATGCTGCTTCCACACAATCTTCTACTGCTATGGGCAATGGTGCTTTTGCGAGCAAGACACATAGTTCACGTGCCAACTCGCGACAGATTGGCGAAACGATGTACAATGAGGAAAATGCCAAGCAGCAGATGAGTGGGGATGCAAGTTACAGTGATGAAAACTCGACACAATTCGGTGGTGATGCGAGCTACAATGATGACAGCAAGCGTGGGCAATCGTGTTATGTTGCCTGCAATGCCAAGGATGAGCGGAAGATGTGGCCACTGTACTGTCATGAAATTGGTGTAACGATGGAGCAGGAGGATCGTATTATTAATCAGTTGCATACACAGTGAGTACTTGTCGTGGGTTCAAATTATTGACCATGCACATCTGAGTTGTTCCGGGTTCAACATCTAACTTACTCTCTGTGTTTCTATTGAACCCAACAGGATCCGGAGCACTCCCAACATCAACCATAAACTACAAAAGATGAAAACAGCCATCGATGCCACCCGTCAGCTTCAGAATGCCATGCTTTGTCATGCTCAACTGGCTTCGCAACGCAACGAGATGCTCCTTTTGGAAATACTTACTCCCACCCAGACGGCCTTGTATCTGGAATGGTTCAAGAAGAATAAGGAACGTTGCATGACGCTTATGAAAGAGCAGTGTCGTTCAGACGCAGCTGCTGCAGCCGGGGTGGAAATGGCACGGTGTGAGAGTACATTGAACGGTGTTTGTCGGCAGTTGGAGGATATGAAGTTGGAAAGCGATNGAAATGGCACGGTGTGAGAGTACATTGAACGGTGTTTGTCGGCAGTTGGAGGATATGAAGTTGGAAAGCGATGGTGCGAGGGCGGATCAACGTTGATGTATTCAGCTATGGATGGATTGCAATAGTACCATCATCCGGAATTTTGAGAAGAGAGAATGGTGTTCATTTTGATCGAGAGTGAGAAGGATTGCTCAATTTTCGCTTCGATCTCGGATAGAGATCAATAATTTCGAGCATATCCTCTCCTCTAATTTATATTGTAACTTGTGTAAATATCTAATGTAAGGCTGATTGAATAACAATGTGACGACTTTTGTTGACTGCGTACGAAAGACCTTACTATCCAATGAATGTGGATGGTCGCGTTTGGTGATCATGTTCTCAGAGGAAGTAGGGCCATTCTACCAGTAGAAATGGCAATACGTTGGGAATGATTACAGCTGCACCACAACTCATTCGAAGTTTCTGCATTTCCATGGCGCTGAGAGTGACATTCGGCTCCGAATGACCAAGTTCGAGTAGTTTGGATTTCCAAAGTGCAAGCTCCAACAACGTTGTGACACTCTGCAGCCGCACGTAGATTGTAAGCTTGGCATCAATACATCTGTAATGTCTCTCATAGCCGGTCGCAATGGAAGGAATGCCCTCGAGCATGTCAAGGATAGTGTTTCGCCATTTGCCTGCTTGTAGCATACCGAAGCGCTTTGCAATATCTTTTCTGACCAGGAAGGCAGACGTCGGCAAAGCGTATTTCGAAACACCTTGATTCCACCAAGTACAAAGTGAAGTTTCAGATACAAACTCTTCAACCTCATCAACAAACTTCACTTCCACCAACTTCGTGCAATTTATGAATACTGGAGTCAATGCGTCGACTACTGTGGATGGGATGATGTGAAATATCTGACCCCTAATCGTCTTCAACCCCTCATTCAGTTGTACATTTACCAAATTTGAGCAATGTTTAAAGGCTTCCCGTCCAATCATTCTGACAGTGGATGGCAGTGCGATGCTCTTTAGTGAAACGCACCTAAGAAATGCTTTGATACCGATGTATGTCAATCCCTCGTTCAACTGTACATTCATCAAATTGGAGCAACCGGCGAATGCATTTTTCTCAATCTTTTCGACAGTTGTAGGAATTGTGATGCTCTCTAGTGAAATGCAACGTTTGAATGCCTCCGACTCAATTCTTTCCAACCCCTCACTGATATGTACGTGTTTCAACTTCTCACATTGGCAGAAAGCTCTTTGTCCGATCAATTGAATAGTTGATGGTATTGTGATTGTCGCTAACAAGAAGCAACCTTTGAATGCACCATACTCAATCCTCTCCAAACCTTCGTTCAGTTCTATATGGATTAATTGTGCACATCCTTCAAATGCGCTGTCGCCAATCTTCTTGACAGTGGATGGCAATAGGATATTCTCTAGCGAGGTGCAACCTTGGAATGCCCCATGCTCAATCGACTCCAAGCCTTCGTTCAATCCTATATGGGTTAATTTTGCGCATCCATGAAATGCGCTAGTACCAATCGTTTTGACAGTGGATGGCAAAATGATCTTCTCTAGCGAGGTGCAACCTTTGAATGCACCATCCTCAATCCCCTCCAAGCCTTCGTTCCGTTGTACTAAATGGATTAATTTTGCACATCCTTCAAATGCGCAGCTACCAATTTCGACAGTGGACGACGGCAATTTGATATTCTGTAGCGAGAAGCAACGGTTGAATGTGTGATGCTCAATCATCTCCAAGCCTTTGTTCAGTTCTACATGGATTAATTTTCTGCATCCATAAAATGCGCTACTACCAATCGTTTTGACAGTTGATGGTAATATAATATTCTGTAGCGAGACGCAACGGTTGAATGTATCATGTTCCATCCTCTCTAAGCCTTTGTTTAGTCCTATATGGAGTAATTTCGTGCATCCTTCAAATGCGCTACTGCCAATCATTTTGACAGTGGACGGAAATATGATCCTCTGTAGCAAGATGCAACCTTGGAATGCCTGGCCATCAATCCTTTCCAAGCCTTCGTTCAGTTCTATATGGATTAATTGTGCGCATCCTTCAAATGCGCCAGTACCAATCTTATTGACAGTGGACAGCAATATGATATTCAGTAGCGAGCTGCAACCTTTGAATGCACCATAAATCCTCTTCAAGCCTTCGTTCAGTTCTACATTGATTAATTTTGTGCATCCAGAAAATGCACTACTATCAATCGTTTTGATAGTGGACGGCAAAATGATATTCTGTAGCGAGAAGCAACCTTTGAATGCACCATCCTCAATCCTCTCCAAACCTTCGTTCAGTTCTATATGGGTTAATTGTGCGCATACTTCAAATGCGCAGCTACCAATCGTTTTAACAGTGGACGGCAACAGGATATTCTCTAGCGATGTGCAACCTTGGAATGCCCCATCCTCAATCGACTCCAAGCCTTCGTTCAGTTCTAACGGAGTAATTTTGCGCATCCATGAAATGCGCTAGTACCAATCGTTTTGACAGTGGACGGAAAATGATCTTCTCTAAAGAGGTGTAACCTTGGAACGCGAGGTGTAACCTTGGAACGCCCCAATCTCGATCGACTCCAAGCCTTTGTTCAGTTCTAAATGGATTAATTTTGCGCATCCAGAAAATGCGCCAGTGCCAATCTTTTAGACAGTTGATGGCAATATGATATTCTCTAGCGAGGTGCAACCGCTGAATGCCCCATCCTCAATCCTCTCCAAGCCTTCGTTCAGTTCTACATGGATTAATTTTCTACATCCAGAAAATGCGCAGCTACCAATCGTTTTGACAGTGGACGGCAATATGATATTCTCTAGCGATGTGCATTCTTCAAATGCTAAATCTTCAATGCACATCAATCCTTCATGAAGTTTCACACTTATCAAGTGAGTACAACCCATGAACGAGTCCTCTTCAATTACTTGAACAGTTGGATCAATTATGACATGAGTTGCATGATGCAGTTTTGCTCTCTTCGGAGGAGGACCACAAAAAATGGTACACGTCGTTGGGTAGATTCTTGTCCATGATGGATTTTAAATAATTGAAATTGATGATCTGCGCAGTTGTCTATGTTGCCCTGGGGTCGTACCCACTCAGTGTCAGGATGACGGTGCTCGCTTAGTATGGTATTCTAATGCTGTTGCGGCTTTTTGTCTTGGCTTCGGCGCAGGCTTCGGCCGCCATCGTCATTGGTCTGTTGGCTTGCGCCAAAACATGAAAACCCTCCACTTGGATCTTTCTTCCCGCCAAATCAAAACTCTTCCGACGTACAGGCAACTGAAACGGAGAGCCACCGGCGGCGTCCGGCGTCGATCGTCGTACGGCGTCGTCAGCAGTCGGCAGCATGATGTGTACCGACCATGACCATGGCCATGGTGCTGCTACCACCCTCCTACCGTCTTGTCACGCGCGCTGCCCCTGTTAGAGGAATAATACGGAGGAGGAAAAGCCATGGCGCCATCGCTGCTGCTGCTCATGATGGCTTCATTGCACCATCGTTGACAAAAAGTAATGGACTCCAGCTCCAGCGGAGCGCGAGTGCGGGTGGTTTTCCTGCCGATGCCAACAGCCCACTTCTGCATCCTTCTTCTCAGTCTTCATCATCGACGTTAGCATCCGCGAGAACTACAATCTTCGATTATCACATCGTCCACTTCTCGTTTTCACATCAGAGTGTTGCTTCATCTGCATCTGTTGCTGCTGCTGCACGTGCACGGCAATCACTGTCCCTGCCATCACTGCCAACGTCAATACTGTCAACTCGTCGTCAATCATTCATCATCCAGAAGCACCCATACTCCTGCATTCGTCCATTCTCAACATCATCTTTCGATGCATCTACCTCCCAACAACAAAAACAACAACAACTTTCATTAAAGAAGGCCATTCGCCCCTTTTTACGAGCCTGCCATCCCGATGCATCATCATTCGTTGCATCGTCCACAAACAACAATAGCGGCGACAACAGGACCAATGCATCATCCCATCATGCCAAAGAGGTGAATCTGCGTGCTGTACAAACCATGAATGGATTGGTGGACAGTTTGGACATTTTAATTGGTCGGTGCACACCTCCCTCGTATTACAACTACGACAACTACAACAACAATATCAAATCCAGCACGACAACAATTGGTCCCTTGCCAGAACTAAAGTCACGATATGAAATTGAGTTTATATTGCCCCCCACTAATGTCAACAAGGATGATGAGAGGAAGGGCAGAAAGAGGAAGAAGAATATCGATGACAAAGTGGCATTGACCTTACGTTCCATTACCATCACATTTCCTGAATATTTGCGATCCAATGTCAAGCGATGGGCATTGACATCGTTCCACTACCGCCGTGATGATGATGGAGTAATCCTCGCCGAACCACCAACTCCTCAAGAGGAGGAGGCGTATCGAACAGCCATACAGTTGCGAGAACATGCTCTATTGGAATTTGGACGATTGTTAAGTATTGCGGGGATGAAGATGCCTGCTGATTCTTCTGGTCCAACTACTTCCTCGGAATCATCATGGGGTAGTCGACGGAAGGAGGAGAATCAATGGACATTGACTGATCATTTTTTGCATGAGTTGGGCATAGATCCAATGGAAGAAGTAGCACCAGGAGTAGTAAATTCATCGTCTCCTCTTTCCGGTGCTTACTTTGGTAGAACACAATCTCGACCAACACCACCAAAACAATCATCACCATCTCAACCACCCACCTACTCCCATCCACAATTACAACAACAACGTACTGCATTCATCAATTCCATCCCGTGGAATCGATTTGCACTAGACTACGAAAATGCCTACAATGATGCACAAGCGGATTGGATTACTAATCGATTAAATTTGTACAATGTCAATACCCTCGAGGGACGGGAACGGAGGGAACAGATGGTGAGTTCGATTTGTGGTAGAGCACGGATAGTAACATGTCACCATGGCGACGAAATTTCTGGAGAGAAAGAGAAAGTCAACGAGGACATACCCGAGGGATTAGATGTTATCGCACAACTCGTGGCCATTCGTCGTCTATCGCTGTTACTCTACGATAATTTTGATCATCTACAGATGGAGAGGATGGGTCGAATGTGGGAACGTTTGGTGATTGTGTTCACCCCACCCCGAACAAACAGAAGACGACGGGAGAGTAGAAGTATTGGTAGTAGTCATGGCACCAACGCATTATCGTTGTCGTCGTCGCCGGTTCATCGGGTGAGAGAGGATGGTACTCCAATGCGCCGCAATCCCGGTAGAAAGCTAACGAAGTGGGAACGACGGAAGAGACATCGCGAGAAGATGATGCCAGTAAGTCGGGGGTGGATGAGACACATTGCCAACAATCTTCTTGGCAACAGGAAGATGATACAAGGAGGTGGCAGTGGAGGAGAGTATGCTATAGAAGGATTTGACAAAGCCACGGACGATGGCTCTTCCTCTACCACCACCAATAACACAAACTCTGCCTCATCTCCTTCATCCTTACCTTACATGTCAGAGTCTGGGTTCAAATTCTCGTATGGGACAACCTCCGATCAAAGTGTAGGCCATGTGACAGCGTACATTCCCATTGACTTTCGGGATGGAGAGCTTGTTCGACAGTTGTACACACATGTCTACGATTATTTCGACAATTGCTGCGGTCATGTTGGGTTTTTGAAGTACGGTGCGGATGGAGATATTCGTGCCAATTTTGAAGGACGAAGAGGGGTGGCGGTTGGTGGTGCTACTGTTGGATGACGAGGAGTGGGTTCTCCTTACTTTTTGTTCTAGGTATGTCGTCACCTTGTTAGCTACTCTTGGAAGTTGAGATCATTACTCCATAAGATAAATGGTACTTCACACTATTATCGATGCAATATTATTTCTACACTGGTAAATAATGAATGTCTGATGATCAACCAAGATTATTATTGCAATAGGAATGCCAACACTTTCGGAATTACAGCTTCAGCACCGCAAATCATTCGGAATTTTTGCATTTCCACGGCACTGCACTTGCCATCCCTGTCCGGGTGATCCCGTTCTAATGCTAGTCTGGATTTCCAAATCGCAAGTTCCAACAGTGTGGTGATATCCTTCAACCATTCGAAGTCCTTAAGCTTAACATGAATAGAATCATAATATTCCGATAAATCATCGTGCGCGATGGAAGGAATGCGGTCGAGTATACCAAGGAGATTGTTTCGCATTTTTCTGGAATCTAGGTCATCAAGACGCTTCAAAATATCACGTTCGATCAAGGAGTAAAACGTCGGCAAAGCATACTTCGAGGCACCCTGATTCCACCAAGTTCGTAGTGGCGTTTCAGAGAGAAACTCTTCAATGTCATCATCGAACCTCACTGTCTCCAAACTCGTGCTGTTTTCGACTATATCAAGAGAAACTACTTTATCCACTGTAGATTGGATAGTCAGTCGCCTGAGCGAGTTGCAGCTGTTAAATGCCTCACTGTGCATCTTTGCCAACTTCTCATGTACAAGTATATGCTCCAATGCCCCGTAGCCTTTGAAGGCATGCCGCCAAATTAATTTGACAGTGGATGGAAATGTGATTTGATTAAGTGACACGCATCCACTGAATGCCATCAGTTTGATCTCCTCCAATCCCTCGTTCAGTTGTACATTCACCAACTTATGGCAATCTTCAAATGCATTTTTCTCAACCTTTTTGACAGTGGAGGGAATTGTGATAGTCGGCAGTGAAACGCACCCATGAAATGCACCCAACCCAATTTGTTCTAACCCCTCGTTCAGTTGTACATTGACCAATTGAGCAGTTGTAAAATGCACGATATTCAATAATCCTCAGCCCCACGTTGAGTTGCATTGTGGTCAATTTTCGGCAATTCTCAAATGCATGCCGTTTGATAGCTGTGAGAGTGGAAGGTAGTGCGATGCTCGATAGTGATTCGCAATTGAAGAAAGCATGTCCTTGAATGCACTGTAACCCCTCGTTCAGCTGCACACATGTAAACTTGATGCAATCCATGAACGATTTCTCTTCAATTTCTTGAACAGTGGAATCGAATTGGACATGAGTGGCATTCAGTAATTTGTCTTTGTCCTCGTTTGAACTAGGTGGGCCGCCACAATATAGTGGAAGACGCATCGGTTCTTGAACAAGACAACCATACACTTATTCAAATAGTACTGGATGATATATCTCTTTCGAATGAGGATCCAAGTAGGTTTGGCAGCAAGAAGTAATAGTATGCTGTGATGGTGTCGTGTAGATACAACATGATGTGGTGTTGTTTGCCGTCGCGTTGGACGCTGTTGGACGTCGGACGTCGGAGAGGTCGACGATAGGGGTATTACTTTTGGCGGGAAAGGACGCGCGCGTCGAGAGACGACGGACATTACGAGAGGCTGATTCGACGGACAGTCTGAGCCAAGCGAGCCATGGGTCAACACGACGAAGACGACGACCATGGCGTCCGCTCCCTCCCCCACCGACGACGACGTCGGCGTCGAGGAACCCACGATGAACAGCGCTACCGATCAATCCTCCGAGCCTGTCGTTGCTGTTGCTGCCGCTGCTGCTGCCGCCGGTGCAACTCTTCTTGAAGAATTTGGCAAAGTAACAGTTGGCGAAGCTGCAGCATCATCTCCTACTACTACTACTACGGCTCGCGGTGGCGGTGGTGCCGATGGAATCAAGGTGCCAGTGGACAAAGATATGCCTGCATCTTCTGCACCTCATGACGACACTGCAACGAGCGTGGTGACAACAATCTCTACCACTACTACTACTGCATCCACCACCATGGCTACTGCAACACCCACAGCTAAAAGCACAACTCGCAAACGAAATACTACTTCCGACCAGCAATCCTCAGCCATACCCTCCTTCACCTCCGACTCGCCATATCTACAATCCTACATTGATCGTGAAATGCGCAATTTACAAGTACTCACCGAAACACTGCAGGATATATCGGCACGAACACGTACCTTTGGAAAATGTGGGGCATTAATGGCCGAGGCGACACGACGACTGAGTAGTTCTTGTCGATTGAATCCATTGGGTGAATTGCAATCTTCTTCCAGTAACAACAATACCAACAACATCAACAATAGTAATGAGGAGAACATGACCGAAAAGGAGTATGAACAGTCCTGCATTATGAAAGAACGACAACAAAGTGTAGGATTGGAAATTGCATCCGTCTTATCTACCTTGGGGGATATTCTAGATGAGGTGGCCGATGCACAAGTGACACTATGTCAAAATCTGGAGGCATCCTTGTCTATCTCCTTGGAGGCATTTGCTGGTATTGAATTGAATGAAGCCACGCGATTAAGGAATGAGGGTGAAGCCATGTCAGATAATGTCGAGAGTTCATTTTCGCGATATATGCATGGACGACATACGGAACGGGCTAATTTGGCGGGTGGGATGGGAGGAGGGCCCGAGGGTATTGGATCGAGCGGTAGTGGTGGTAGTGGTGGTGGCACCATGGAGGGATTGGATCATCAGAATTTCGTGACATCATGGAATAAGCTTAGTGATCATGTGGGGAGTCAATTCAAGAATTGGAATAGGGCCAGTGAAAGTTCGGGGTCCTCCAGCGGCGAGGTAGGTGGAGTGGGTGTCGGTGGCAACAATAATGAACAGGGTGAGACTCCAAAGGTACATAGATTGAAGAACTTGCGTGATCGAATGAATCGAGTGGGCAGCACTGTTAAGGAGGATGAGATTGAGAAAGATCCAGCATTGGCCACTGCCGAGGCGGCGGCGAATTTGCGTCACAACCTGGAACAGATTCGATTAATGCAGGCGAATGCAGAATTGAAACGTTTCCAACTCTTACGACGATTGGATTCGAGCAAGACCCGGCGTAACTTCGAGTTGGGGGAGAGTGCATTGGCCAGCTTGAATGGTCTACGAGTGTACTTTACCCACTGCGCTCACATGATTGATAATATTACACCGAAATTAACACGGTTACAGGAGAATCGATCCCAAGAGCGCGAAAAGCACGATGCCCAACAGGTGCCGTGGGACACGAAGCAAAAGTCCCTCATGGCGGCTATTGGCGAGGTGGGGTCGGCCGCTGCGAAGGCAGGTATGATTGCCGAGGCTATTCGCAAGGGACAGGTGGAAGATCTCGATGAGAGTGTATTGACGGGACATCAGTCGACGCTGGAGGAGATTGAGAGTAATGTACGCTTTTGGGAGTTGCCTCGTCAGTTAAATTTGGGGTCGTTGTATCAACGCAAACCCATCGCGGGGATTGTCGTCGAGGGCTGGCTGTATAAGAAGAGTTCGAATCGGTTGTCATTAAACCAATGGTCACGACGGTGGTTCATCCTAGATCAGAAAGGTGTGTACTACCTAAAGGGGGATGGGGATAGTAAAAAGGGAGGAGGAGGCGACAATTCGAGTGGGAACAGCGCTAGTGGTTGGATGGATCGGGTTAAAGTGTGTGATGTCCTATTGTGCACTGTACGGGAGATTAACTGCAAGGCCAAGGGCAATCCCAGCCTACGCTTTTGTTTCGAGATTATCAGCCCCAATAGCAAGGCGTACCTATTGCAAGCTTGCGGACCGGAGGATTATAAAATGTGGGTCAATGGGATACGAACGTGCATTGAACAGCAATTGGTGCATGGGAAGCTCCCGTCCTCGATGCTCGGGAGCAGTGGGAAGTCATCCAAACAACGATCGGAGTTCACACCGAATTTCCACGATGATGATGACGACAATGTTATTGTGGATTGTTCATCACCGAGGGGATCATCACTCTACGATGATGATTTTTCAAACAACATTCCGACCTCACCGCAAACGTGCATTAAGAACCAACTGGTACCTATCATCCTGGATGCCAACACCGTCTGTGCCGATTGCGATAACGTAGATCCTGATTGGGCATCATTGAATTTAGGTGTGGTGATTTGCATCGAATGCTCTGGTGTCCATCGGAGTCTCGGAGTTCATGTTAGCAAGGTGAGTATTTAAATCGATGTCATTGTTAGTTCAAGCTCAGGGGTCTCACAGACACTTTATCTCTATCTTAAAGGTGCGTTCCCTCCGATTGGATGGACTGAGCGAATACGAGTACAATCTCCTAATGGAACTCGGCAACGAGAATGCAAATCGCATCTGGGAAGCCGGCCTTCATCACCAAAAGGGCTGGACGAAACCCAAGGGTGGTGCCTCCCGCAAGGTCAAGGAAGAATGGATCAAGAGCAAGTACGTGTGGAAGGGATTCCTGGAGTACAGCTCCGAGGATGGGTTGAAGCAGGAGGATAGAGAGGTCAAGTTTAGTGTCGATTTGTACGAGGCTGCACGACGATGTGATTTGCTTGCCATACAAGAGGCATTGGCCAAGGGTGGTAATGTCGAATGGAGGAATAATGACGAGGGAGGAAAGACGGCATTGCACATTTGTGTTGTGAACCTGCCAAACGATGAGAATGAAATGAGTTCTTGGAAGGGGATACAGTGTGCTGAATTGTTGATTCAGAATGGAGCGAAGTTAGCTGCCGTTGACTTTGATCAACACAAGGCGTTGGATTGTGCGGTGCTTGGCAATGGTAGACGCGAGATGATAGAATATCTCACTGCGAGGAGCAATCCATAAATTAGTTACTGCGCCTCATTATGAATAGAAATTAACGAAGGACGCTAATAGTGAAGATTAGTGACCCCACTACTACATATAAAGTACCGCTCGCATCACATTGTCAGATAACTCCTTCTCCCACACTGCGTACCGAGTAGTGTTATCTCCATTCTGTTTTCAGTATCAGTGTCCCCTCTTCCTCGCAAAATCTACTCACGATCATATATATCTACACCTTACATGCGAGATCCCCCCCTCGAATTTAAGTTGTTGCTGTTGCTGTTGCTGCTGTAGTTCTTGCGTAACCTCCTCCCCCGCCACTTTTACGCCCCAATCCCCAATGTACGTCTCTAAACATCGAAGAAATCATTATTTTTCGAGGCTGGATCAAACGACGGTGGTTGTATCTTTCCGCCCTTACCCCTATTCCCGCTACTATTCACACTTCCACCACCTAAACCGTTGTCATCATCATTATTATGATGTATTTCATTCTCCAATTCTCGAATAAAATTCAACCCTCCCCCGGCAGGCGAAAACACAATTTTCAATCTAGGACAACGCAATGGACCAATACTCCGCTCTGGCCGTCCCGCCGATCGTGGCCATGCCCAAAATGGTGTCGAGGGAACACTGGTTAATATTGCCACACCATCCGTGGGGTTGGTCAATAATCCCCGATGGGGCAATAATGCAAAGGAGCAAATGCCACATGTGCCACTGAGTCGATGTATGCCAACAATTTTATCATAGGGAATGTCTAATTCTACATTGCCAATCCAGAAACGTAGTCCACCATCGGTGGTAATGTCGACACAACGAACGGAATTGTACCAAAACCAGGCCACGGCGAAGAGATTACCAATGGAGATGGAAAGGACGGTGCCGTGTGCACCGAGGGGGACGGCGCAAATGAGAACGGCGACAAAGGCTGCTTCGAGGAGGAAGAAGCGTAGTTTGAATGCTATTTAATTGTTGGTTTGTTGCGATGGATGATGGAGTTTGTGTGCATTTGAGCGTGGGATATTATTTGTGTATCGAATAAAAAAAATGAGAGGCTCAATATGGTAGCAAGCATCAAATAAAAATCATCATCAGAAAAAATACGCGTCAAGGCAGCAAAGGGGAAACTCACCAAATGAAAAGGGAGCCGATGTAAAACTTAATAATACTGATCCATCATCGGTAACATACGTCAATGTTTGTGCAATGAGGAGGGGGTCGTCGGGGTCGACTACCGGTGGGGGTAAATTTAACCCCACTTGTTGTTGACCATTCGATTCATACATTGCTCAATTATTGGTTTGTTTATATTGCCTTCGATGATTGGTGGAGGAGGGAGTATCGTAGTCTCTACTATGGGGGGGTATCGGTAGCACTTCTACTTTAGGTGAGCGACGACGACCGACGCGAGGGCAGCTTCGTCATTGCCGCCGCAGTTTTTTGCTTTTTGGCTGTTGGAGCTTGTTTGTTGTGGCGGTCAGTGCGTGCATGCCCAGCTACCTAGTAGGAGGCTATGATAATTAAGTTAATGTTGCGTGAAGACAAATAACGAATCCTTTCTTGTCGCAGCAGACAATTCGAGTCATTACGCGATAGACTCGTGGAACCAAGGTACCGCGACAACCTTATTCTACTAAAACTACTGTGGCAGTCACAGAACTCTAAAGAATTGCACAATGACAAAAGGAATACCGCTGCAGTCTGAATCGCTCGTAGCACCGGCACCCCGCACAGCGCACAAACCAAAATCGAAACCAACTGCATGCACTGCATGCATTGAAATTATTATTATTCAACAGTCAACAACAACGATCACCACCAACCACCATCCCCAATCATCATGCCGAAACGAAAGGCCGAGACGTCACCCACCATCGGCGGCGGTGGCACGGACGCAAGTACCACGCCAAAGAAGAGTAAGAAGGAGGCGCGTGCGGAGGCGGCGGCTCGGGCAAAGGCGTGGCACGATTCTCGAAATGGGAGAGGCGGCGGTGCTACGGCTGCAGTTTCGGTTGGTGCCGCGGCTGCGAATGCGGCTGCCTCGTCAACTTCATCATCAACCACATCACCAACACCCACCTTTTCGGCTGGAAAAGCAACGCCATCTTCGAAATCTAGTAGTGCCACAAAGCGACGGAGGACCCCGGCTACGATGACTTCAACAACATCAACACCGTCGAGAAATCGAAATTCGACGGGTGGGGGGACGACTACTACCACTCGTTTAGCGTCACCGGCAACATCTGACAAGGATGAGTCTACTATACCTGCGAAGAAAAGTCGCAGATCTGTTGGGGCGAATGCATCGAAATTTGAATTTGCGGCACCAGCTACAGGAGCAGCACCATCAGCAGAGTCGTCTTCAACGCAATCGCCCTTCTCCGCCTCCTCTCAAACTGAATCGAAGTCATCCACTTCGGAAATCAAAAAGAAACGCAAACATGGATTGGAGGCAATCAAGAGATTGAGGATGGAACGAGAGTCGAAGGGATTGCCGGTGAAACATTCACCGGAAAATCATTTGAATTCTCCTAACACTGCATCAGCTACTGCCACTGCAGCCTCTGAATCCACCACTTCGGCTAGAGCGGTAGATCCTCCTCCTTCAGCTGCCATGGCAGCTTCAGCAGCAGCTTCGGCAGCACGAGCAACCACCACGGCATCAACATCTGCAACAACAGAGCCCTATGCCCAACAACCATCACCGGCTTCACGAACTGCATCATGCACATTGCCACCGTCGGTAGCCTCCATCTTTGCCAAACAATCTCCAATACTACTCCCCACATCCAAAAAATCCACTCCTGATCCACCTTACCAAAAATTTGATCCATCGCAACCATTCCCAACTACTGGATATAAATTACGAACTGCCGCCTATTGTGGATGTGGTCCTACACCCAATTCCAATAGTACTGTCTCTGCACGGGGATTGACTGCTACTGCGGCGCCTGCAGCATCATATGCATCATCCTTTTGTCAAAATATCACACGCACGGTACCATTTACAACACCACGGGTTCAATATAGCAATGAAGGGAGTGTTGTGGACAGCGAAGCGACGAGTGAAGGAGGAGATGATGAGGAGGAATTGGACGAACGAAAGATGCCGTATCAGCAACGACCTTCGCCTCCGGGACAGTATGGAGGGCGAGTGCATCCGCAGCAGCAAATACCAAAGGCGGGGGGAACTCTTCCCGATGCTGGACTATTGGCTAATGCCATCTTGCGTGCACGGGGGATCTTGAATTCGGCAGCGGCGGGGAGTCAACGACGACGTGAGGGGATGGGTATTCGTGGTTTGATCCATGAAGAGAATAATGGTGTTGGTGTCAGTGGTATCCGACCGAATAATTCTTTGCTGAGTGAGGCACAGGCACAACAACATGCCCGAGGAAATGGTGTTGCTGGCTTGCCTGCAAGAGAACCGCCGAAAGTTGCAGTGAATGCTGCCTTGGCCGGTAATGGTGGTATCTGTGAGAAGCCGCCGGCGGATCCGTCCATGGTGCAGCCATCATCATCCACCATAACATACACGTCAACATTGCAAAAGTTTCGGAATGTCGCTGGGGGCGGAGGAGCGAGTCATTGGCCCGAAAGTGGTACTGCTAGGACCCAACAACCTCTTGCAGCCACATCAACAAAAACCGCAGTGACTAGTGAACCTTCTTCTGCGATGAAATCGAGCATTGAGCCAAAGCCTCCCGTTACTACTACAAATTTAGACCCTTCATCTACCACTTCCCCTTCGCGTTGGAAGAATACATGCCTTACCGTCGGAAAACTTCTCCTCGTCGGCATGGGTGTACTTTACCTCTTAGCCAACACCTCCTCCAATCGACACATACTATCATCAACTGACCACACATCTAAAACCGACGATCACGTTTCGTGCTTCATAAATCATCCGCATACTGTGGATGTGTACACGGACGGGGACCAAGTTCTGCATGAAGCAAAACAGTGCGTGGGAGAGGTGAAACCGTGTCCTCAATGGGGTCGATGCCATGAGGGGAAATTACTCGACTGTACCGATGAAGGAGGGACGTTTGGGGAATTGCATCGTTTCGTTCCTAACGTGCGGAGTGATCAATGCATACCAAGTTCCGAGGCAAATGGTTACATCAGGGGTGTGAACGATGTGCTATTGCAAATGACTTCCGACCTAATTTGTCAATCGGGTTGGAACGATGACGATACGGCATTTCCGCTCTTTAGTTTAGATATTGTCGTGGAGAAAGTGAAGGAAGCGTCCGATGTTGAAAAACTCAATGCCGCAATGTCCTCGGAGCTTCTTCGTTGGCTGTCTCCAGCATTCGATTCGAGCTTGGTACGATTTGGATCATTGTCGGGAGATTTGCAAACTGAGTATTTGATGGATGCAATAGGACTCGGGCAGGATGTGTCTCCCAACTCTCTTCCTCTCCCGATGCGCTGCAGGCTGAATCTAATGATGTGGGAGCTGCTTGGGTATTTCTTCCATTCTTCTCTGGGGATAATGTGGTTTCTGGTTAAAACACTGTTCCGAATCACCACAAACTACCCACTGTACTCGATCGGTGCCTTTGCATTTGGGCAAATGATCCAATATTTCAGAAGACGACGCAAACATCGTGCGAAGATTCGCGAACTCCATGGCATTGTCCTCGAGGCAGTCTACGATCGGTTATCCGAATGCGAAGATCATGAGGGGTATGCCGCACTCATACTTCGAGATGATATAGGACATGACATGTACCCCACCAACTTCGCCCAGCGGCTATTTATTAATGACTACGTGTGGCGTCGTGTGGCACTTGAGATTCATGCCGACAATCGCGTTCGCAAATTTCGTAAATTGACCAATGGGAAGGAGCTGGAGCATTGGGACTTTGCGGTCCAGTCGAAGAGGGGACGGAGGTTGCGCAAATCGATTGGTGGCACACCCGTTGGGACATTGGGCAGTAGTGGTAACAATGGCGGTGCCAATTCTGAAGATGTACCTCCTCCCAAGCGTGACCCTTGAACGCCTGAGCTGTGCCACACCATTAAGCATGGACTTGCATGCTTTTTTTGTACACTAACTAGATATCGGGCCAATCTCATAGACTAGCGGAGAAGGAATACCCAGACGAGCATATTTTCCTAAGATCCTAATGGCGTGGAGCATGGACTTAATGAATAGAATAGCTTAAACATAAATATCCTTATGATGCAAATTCAGTCGTTGATTATTTGCTCCGCAATTTCCGGTATTATTGTCATGTGCAAAATCCACGACAATGCCACCCCGCCTATGCAGTCTTCGATCCAATGACACCGAAAATAAATTCTCGCGAATGCCACACTTGGGAGGAATATACCAAATAATAACATTTTGATGAGATGTGTGATGGTATTGTTGTCATTCCAATTTGTCATCTCGTGTATTCTACTATCCGATGATGATAATGACGATATCGTAGGACTATCAGCAGTAACCATGACATACTTGCACACCACCAAACAAAAATTCATTGCCTGTGCACAATCCCCACTCGGAAAAGAATGTTTCGACTTTAACGATGCCACTAACTTTTCATATTTCCGTGGCATTGACCAGACTCCTTTTTCTTCTGGAGATGGTTGTGGTCGACTCGTTGAAAAGAATGATTTTCCCAGCTCTGTGAATGCCAATGTTAGGAATACCGAAGTGAGGTACAATGCTGTGTTTCTCATTGCTGCATGGTGTCGATGGTCATGTAGAAGTAGTAGTTGCTCAAATAATGAAGTCCATTCTTTCCAATCAATGATATTGTTACTGTTGGTATTGGTAGTAGATGCATTGCACAATGACGATGATGCATTCGACAAAGAACCACATCTGCAAATTGACAATGTGTAGATTAATACAGGCCAAATCGGAAACATTACAGGGTTGAATGCATAGCCGCACATGGTGATGTACAGTTCGAGTAGAGGGTGACACCACCTCCATGTCCACGGTGCTGAACATGATGATGGCAATGACGACGACGGCGAAGGCGACGATGATGTTGATGTTGCCGATGATGTCAGTGATAATTGTTGGTGTATGTAATTGTTAATGGGCGTGAAGACTCGTTTGGATAGTATTGAAGAGTAGATCCATTCGGATTCATGATGACGACGATGAGAGGGTTGGTACTGGTGAGCGGACGCCATGGTCTCGATGTTGCTGATTGTCCTCCTCGCATGAAGTGTGCGAAAATAATGGCGGCGAAAATGTGGCCTGACTGATAGAGAAGAGGTTGCACACAAGTAGTAAGAAATGTCATTAGGGAACAGTGTAAAGCAAGTGGAATGCATCAGCAACTTGAAACATACTACATCCGTCGCTCTCAAATCAAAATTCCCGCCATTTCCCGCCCTAACTTATTTTCATTGTCCAGCTGGGGATTGAATTTCCCGCCATTTCCTCATGACGTCGTTTCAATGCTCAAGCGGACATCAAAAGTCCCGCCATTTCCCACACTAACTTCTTTTCATTGTCTAAATGGGCATCGAATTTACCGCCATTTCTCATGACGCAGTCTCAATGCTCAAGTGGACATCAAATCTCCCATCAATGTTGGTCTGTCCGTAGGAGACCTGAGGCGCGTTGTGGGGAAGACCTGTCGGTGCTGGTTGAGCATTCGTTTTGTGAACGATGCGCTTCACCAGAGTAATTGATGAATCAATCCGTTGAGCAAGCATTCATTTTGTGAACGATGCGCTTCACCGGATGATCACCAGAGTGCTATCAATCATAACAACTGATCCATTGAATCCTTCGAGCAAGTATTTGTTCATGAATACATTCAAGTTCAAGCCTTGGACGCCGCCACTGTCACTGACATCACTACCAATCCAGTAAAACAAACTGCCATCCAACTTCCAGCCAACGCGACAATCAGGCCCACTGCAACAGACATAATTGCCAGTGCAATCTCTAGAACAAATCCTCCCATTGTTACTGATGTCTCAACTGCTTGCATAAATACCACATCAATAGGCTCCCCTGCTCTCCCCATTTCAACCTCAATTGGTAGTTCTGCTCCCCCCATTCCAACGACCACGAAAAGATTTCCCAGGTGGACAGTAGTAATTAAAGGTGTTTACTATCAGCAACGTCAGCCCAGTTTGAAGAACCACATTACGTTCCGTTGCATTGCACGAAAGGATATTGGTGATGATAAGAAATGGATGGAAAAGAAAAATAAAAATATTCAGGACAAGAAACCTCTGCGTTGTAATGGAAAATTTGAGTTGACAGGATGGACCACTGACCCACAACCGCATCTCTTGAATATAATTACGCCTCATGATTGCCATGGTAAATTCCCCTCTCTTGATGAGATTGGACAATTTTTTGATAAAGTGAAAAATGGTGATGGAATCATTAACCAACGACAATGTGAGAAATCCAATGCAGAGTATGCAAACATGCTGAGGATATTCATTGAGGTCTCATCCACAAAGATGATGGCTACATTATCTGAATTGGAAAAGGATGATAATGAAACAATGGTCGAGTTCATACCTGATATTGACGGGGATATGGACATGAGAGATCTTTTTACTATTCATTGCCCTCCTGAAATGATACGGCAGAGTTTTTTGAAGAGTGTTACTGACAACATTCAAATCATTGATACTGATAAGCGTGGAGGCTGGAAAGCCTTGACTGGTGGGAATGGGATGAGATTTCATTTTCCTGATATGGAGAGACAACAACCACGGCTTTATCGGTTAATAAAAGAGGCGTCTTGGTGGTACATCAAACGTATACAACAATGGCATCCTGAAATGAAGATATTCAATATGAATGTCCTGCAGTCTTCTCCTGGTGCACATGCACAGGAACAATTGCACCTAGACTATAGCATATTATGCCAAATGAGACCAGCAAACCAACAACCCATGTCGGCCATTATTGCAATTGAACAATTTGATCTAGACATTGTTTCATGTAAAACAACGG
>JALLBK010001106.1:0-12539 GCA_036940085.1 Discostella pseudostelligera
GCGCCGAGTTGGGCAACGAGGTGGCAGTGCCAACTCCAGTCTGAGCCTCCTGCCATTTCTTATACTCGGGGTTGAGTTTCATTACCCCATTGATCTTGACGTACTTCTTGGGAGCGGCAGACGACATGGTGGTGGACAATGAAAATATTTTGTTAGCAAACCCGTCGTGGTTTAAAATGAACAACTCAACTAAAACTGCATCGCCATCGCATTGGCAACGCTTCTGAATTCTGAATCATTCTCTCACACGCGCGCTCGACTCCGCGCGATGAAAGATTCGTCTGTAACCTCTTCTGCGTAGGAATTCATACGATCAGGATTGTATCTTTGCAGATCTTGTTTGGCGAAAATGGCGGGAAGCAGGAATATTGAAAAAAACCATAAGATCCATCACCATCAACATCAAAGATCGTCCACCATGACGTGCATCCGAGTAGTAGCCGCAGCTCCACCGCCACCGTCGGCGTCGTCCGCGTCCACCGATCCCGACAGTAACAGTCATAACGACAATATTAGTATCAGCAGCTATGCCGCCGACACATTCGATCGTCACAATCGTCCACGCACTCGTCGCAACATCATTCTCTCCGCTTTGCAGCGAAAATACTCTCAGATCGCCACCTTTCACACCATCACTGCCACGCCACCATCATCTTGCGATACTGATTTGATAAATTTGTACAGCTCCGTCCATGATGTGAACATGATACAATTTCTCGTTTCTGCTTGGTCAAATTGGATGGCCATGGGTCCCAACTGGGACAAGGACAATTGTCATCCCGAGTGGAGTTATTCCGAGAATTCAGGTGAAGCACCTCCACTTGTGCCAATCCATTCGGCATTCCGTCGTGATCATAATGAGCGGCCATCGACTAATGTCATGGGTGCAATTGGTTATTATTGCACGGACTTTATTACACCCATTGTGGGCAATTTGGTTAATGAGTTGATGGAGGATGCGAACATTATTTGTTCTGCGGTTCGACTTGCCTTTTGCGATGATGACGACAACGACGACGATGTTGATAATGATGGGGATGCAGGAGGTGGGGAAAAGAAGAATTTGAAGAAGGACGACACTGCAGTAGTATCCTACGCCGTTACAACCCATCCAGGACATCATTCCTCATACGATTGTTTTGGGGGATATTGCTACCTAAACAATGCTGCATTATGTGCCCGGCTCATGCAGCATCGAATTGACACTGGAAAATCCATCAATATTGGTAATATCAATGGTGGTGAGACTATACGACAATATTGGGAGTCGACAACAGGTAATTTGGACAATATGGATCTACAGCAACAACCACAACAAACGTCTTCATGTCGCGTCGCTATTCTCGACGTAGACTATCACGTCGGGAATGGTACCGCGTCCATATTCTACCATGATCCAAATGTATTCGTGATATCTATCCACTGTGATCCTGAAATTGATTATCCATGGAATTCAGGATTTGCTGATCAGATTGGTGCCGGTGCAGGTGTGGGTAAAACATTGCACATTCCTTTGCAACAGGGTGCATCGTGGGAGGGCGAGGGCAAAGAAGGAGGAGCGTACAAGGTGGCATTGGACAAGGCCATGTCGGCCATTGTTCAGTTCGATCCACATGCGTTGGTAGTGTCATTGGGTTTAGATACCTACGATGGTGATAATGTCGCAGTGAATAGGGGTGGATTCAAACTAAAGGGTACTGATTATTATCAAATGGGGAAGTTTATGGGCAAATTTATGAAAGGTCGGAATGTTCCATGCGTCTTCGTACAGGAAGGTGGATACAAAATGGATGTGGTGGGAGATGCGGCTGCCGATGTGGTGGGTGGCTTTGCCGTTGGAGTTGAGGATGGTTCTACTGTCTGAGTATTGTCGGATGTTGAAATGCCGACCCACCGTCTTCCACATCGTTGCCGTAACAATCTATTTCGAATGTTCTAGCGTCTTCCTGATGCCACTCCATAGGTACCTCTGGCAATGTTGTAATCATTATTCCCCTGAGCCTGATTGCTAGTACCACCGAAGCGAGGGCTTGTTGTCAAGTCTCGGAAGAGAGTTTCCCACGCCTTTCGTCCACCGACCAGATCCTGCAATTCCAACTCATTCTCATCGACCTCGTCGGAAGCCTGCACGTGTTCCCTACTGTCGCCTGGCTCGTCCACTTTACTTCTGTAGATCTGCATTCCAGTATAGCGAAGACTGCGCCCCGCTCCCGATGCACCCTCGAAGTAATTTTCCGAACCCCAACGTTCCTTAGCATCTGATTTTTCAAAGGCATACGGAATATATTCGACAGCTGCCTTCAAGAACGACGCCCAATTCCAGCCAGCGGGAAGAGACTTGGCACGATGAGCGAGGATGCAATAGATTAAGAAATCCTTGGCAATGGACTCGGGCGTTGCATCGGGAAGGTATGGTCCATGGAGGTTACATCCACCCCATGCATAATCGTCGTCACAACGCATCTGATAGCAATTGGAGAACCATTCATATTGATCTTTTTGCGAGAGTCCATTGGCCCAAGACGATGGATCATTGGCTGCAGCGAGATTGGGTGTACCACCTCCAACGCCGCCACCTCCATACCAGCCCACGCCTCCAGACTCATTCAAGGCAGCGTGGTATTGAGCATTGAATGGATCGAATCTAGCCGAGACGCTGGATGATTTGCATTGGAGAACAAGATTCTCCGACTTGGCTTTCACGTCTTGCCCATCATCGTCGCAGCGAACGCACCACCGCTTCTCTTTTTTAATGAATCGAATGAGCGTGCCTTCTTTACCATTCAGATGCGCGGCTCCTATCAAGCCCTGGAATTGTACCGTGTGTCCTGGCTTTGCCCTCTCCATTGGTTGAGTTCTACAATGAATAGGACGAGTACCAAAGAGCTGTAATCAATTTCAATTCAATGCTGCAAAGGCAAAGTGAAGGTGATGGTGATGGTGAAGCATGAGGAAAGAAGATGTGACACCAAAAACCTGCGACAAAAGATCTTCTCTTCTTTTTGGCGGGAAAATGGATCTTTCTTGTGCTCGTGATGTCTCCGTACGTAGGAATTAGTATATCGGAATTGATTTGGGTTTGCTTCTGAGCGTTCTTGAGGTTCATGAGATGGAACTGTTGGGAGTTGGGAAGCTCATGAGTGATGAAATTTGAGCAGTTCGCATATTTCATTCCTCCTGTGGCACTCATCAATCATCTGCCTCTGAAACAGAAGGTCATAAAACCACAAAAAGCGAACCTCGATCAAACAATTATCTATCATGGATTGTAAATTCTTGTTATCCTTTGTCCCCGGAATCCTCGCCGCGGCTGCGTTCCTAACCACCCTCTTCGGCGGCATCTACTGCAGATTCCTCTCGTTCACTTCGTTCGAGGATGTCGATGGAGAACCCCTAACTCTTTACTTTGGCATCTGGTACTACCTGGGGTGGGTGGTTGTCGACAGTACCGATGGATATGCGGTGATGCAGACGTGTTGGCAGTATCCCGAGGGCACGGTCTTTGATGCCAAGTGGAAGTCCGCGAAGGCGTTCAGCACGATGGCAATCATTCTTGGTGGTATTGTGACGTGCTGGGCCTTGTGCGCTGGATGTCTTTACCCGTCAAAGAAGATGTATGTTGTCGCCAGCATGTTGTACATGCTTACCTGCCTCTTCACCGGCCTGTCGCTCCTACTCCTCGACAGCAATGCCTGTAACAACAATGTGCTCTTACAGTTGCTCGAGAGCGAAGCCGGCCTTGTTGAAAATGTCACCTTCCCTGACACCTGCTCTTCGGCATACGGTGCGAAATGTATCTTTTCGGCGACTGTTCTATGGTTTGTGGCCGCGGTTGGACTGCTTATGGTTGCACCTCCCAAACGTGATCGAGTGACTACTGATGCCGCTCGCGAGGTAGTGAAGTCGGCGGACGAGGACATCAAGGCTTCAGAGGAACCTGTGGCCGAGGAAAATGTCGAGCCTACCCCAATGGAGGGGCAGCAGCAGGAGGCGTGAAAGTCATAGCCATGTGGTCGATAATTTGTTTTAGTTTGTTGTAGGTGTGAAAGTTTCATTAATTTGATCGATTTATCCGTGGAATATTCTACCAATTGTTCCTCGATCTCCGATGCGAGATGCATCGAACAGGAAGTAGTTGTTTCGAACCTCCAGGTGGAATGACACCACTCTTGATCGGTGTTCTCATTTTCGAGTGTGGTGATTTGGCGAATAATCTCACGATAATGATGTTGTAATACTCGCTAAATTGAGGAAATAGTCGATGTTCGGCCCCCTGTCGACACCGACACCGATCGAACAAGATGACAGTTCACTGCACCATCTTGTCGAATAGATTCATATCGCCTATCCATAGCGCCACCTCGATCTCGACGAAATATTATCTCCCAACCAATCGTTTGACAAAGTAAATAATACGAAGCACTTCCACCATGAATGTTAAGTTTTGGTTATCCTTTCTTCCGGGGGTGCTCGCTGCAGCTGCATTCATCGTTACCCTCTTCGGCGGCGTCTACTGCAAATTTCTTTCCTTCACACCCGACATCGATGGTGCCGACGACTCTATCACTCTCAACTTTGGTATCTGGTACTATCAGAGTTGGGCGATCGTGGAGAGTCCGACGCAAGGAACATTGCTCATGCAGACATGTTTTAGGTACCCCGAGGGTACGGTCTATGATGCCAAGTGGAAGAGTGCGATGGCTTTTAGTACGATGGCTTTAATTATTGGTGGCGTTTTGGCATTTTGGTCGTTGTTGGCTGGATGCTTTTATCCTGCAAAGAATACATATCTTGCCGCCGGATGCATCTACATGGTGTGCGCCCTCTTCACCGGCCTGTCGCTCCTACTCCTCGACAGCAATGCCTGCTCCAGCACCAAGAATTTTGTCATGACGCAGCTCCCTATAGTCGATTATGTCTTCCCAGAATCGTGTTCCATGGGAGTCGGAGCGAAATGTACCATTGCCGCAACAGTCATGTGGTTTGTGGCGGCACTTGCGGCGATTGTCGTCGAGCCACCCCAGCGACCTCCGATTACTACCGAAACGCACGAAGTGACATACACCAAGACCACTGGTCAGGATGGTGCGGCGGTAGTGTCTGAAACTGTCGTTAAGGGTGAGCCTATTCCTGTGGGTGGTCAAGTGGAGGAGGCTTAAAGAAGTATCCGTGTAGGTACATAGTTGTGGAAGAGGAAGAAAGAGTCGATAGTCGGTGTTGGCCAGTTTGGCAATGTTCGGTACCACTTAGATGTTTCATGTATGTGTCATGGTGAACAATTCACTTTATGATGAGGATGTTATGTTTTGTTGATTCGAGACGAGAGAAGTGAGAGCTTGGTTGTCAGTTGCCACTTGATTGCTCGGAATGGCTGCTGATACTGCTGAAGCTTCCATTTGCGCTGTTAGATAGGAGGCATTCCTCTCGCCCCATGGTTTGGCATTCATAGTAGAAGTAATTGATGTTTATTTGAGAAAAGTGGCGGGAAATGTTTTTTCCCGCCGCTTTAGTCACGATTCTTTCCGCCATTTTCCCATACTTCCCGCCATCGAACCGTCTCATCACCATCGCCACACACATTCCGCCGCACCCATCACCATCCGACAATCAATACCATCCATCAACAACATGATGATGTGGATGAATAATGGGATGTAGTCGAGCATCCATCGCCCTGCATGCTAGCTGATTATATTATTGATAGGGCCATTTCGTGCCGTTGAGCTTCAGCAATCACATGATCGATCCATCTATCGATGTCGAAGATGGTGCTTCTGAAGGTGAAGACAATCACGACGACGACAGGCACATCGAATGGACCGACATCGAATTCGAAGCCTATTTGCATACCGAGCTCTCCAAGCATCCACTCTCATCTGAATATCCCGCCTTATTTGACATGGCACCCACCATCATCTGCAAATGGCGAAGACGCTATCGCGGCAATGCACCATTGTGGAAACGCCTATTTCAGAAAGAACGGGTGTTGAAAGAATTCATTGAGGCGGTGCCGATTATTAATGCTGTGCAGCAATTGGTCACTGAAGCTGATGACGATGCTGATACTGATGATACCAGAAGATTGAAGAATGGAGAGAAGTACACAATCATCGACTTGGCATGCGGACGTGGGTATCTATCCATGATACTCTCGGAATTGTTACCCCCCGACAAGGTGGAGAAGCTGGTATTGGTCGATAAGGCATGGTGCATGCATAATATGAAACCGGAATCTCATCATATTTCTTCGGCGCACATTTATGGCACGGTCATATCTGAAGATGATGCAGATGATGTCAATCGTAATGCAGATGATGTTCAGGACCAATTGCAACCTTCTTCTATACCGTGCACGTACTACAACACCTGGCCGATATCACTCAATACCTCCAAGGTGGATTTAAAGAAATCCAAGGAAATATCCAATATGGAACGACGATTATTCAACAACTCGGAACAGGGTGGTGGCGGTGGTCCGATCATTCTACTGGCCGTGCATTTGTGTGGTACATTAAGTCTTCGGGCTGTGGAATTGTTCAATAACAATCCAAATACGGTATTGTTTTGTTTGAAACCATGCTGTTTGCCAGGTAAGAAGTGACGACGAGAGAGAGACGACAGAAAGATGATCCTGTGTCTGTGTTAGTTGTTCTTGACGATTGGTACATGCATGCATGTATCTCATCCAACTTGTGCCTGCTTTTTCCTCACAGGCATCGTACATGCAAAACGCCATGAAATATTTCAGTTGGGAGATCATTCATTTGATTCCAAGGTATGCATGGCGATGTTACTGGCTGGATTATCACATCATGGCAGTGTATCGTATTCGATCTAACTCATTGTGCATTCCACCTCTCCTATCGAATCGTCGACAACCCCTACTCCCTTCTCAAAAGCTCGTATGCATGTCTGGGAAATGGAACAAGAATGTATGGAAGGGCCCATGTCGATCATTGACCAAGAAATATTTCAACCGTTGGGCGGAGAATTTATATTTGGGTATAATGGACAACAACCCCACAGCTACCACTGATGCCGATGCCGGTGACGACGATGACGGCAAGGATGCTGCCGCTTTTGTGACGAAAGTTCAAAAGACGATACCAATTCAGTTAAATGGAGGATATCAGAATGAATTCTTGTTTGCGGAGCGACAGCGACGACGACGTTAACTACAAGAGACTACAACGATGATGGTCTGCCAGTTGGTTTCCCGTCAAGGTTTGTTTGATGGAGACATGCAAGGTGCAGAGAGGGTGGTGGAAGAGGATGGGAAGTTTGAGGTTGGACCGGCTACAAAATATGAAACTGTAATTCACTAGTATTTGGGTTGTGACCAAACACCCGGTAGTGCAATAAGCTAAGCCGCAGCAGCCGAGCAAGCTGTACATAATGAATGAACTAGTACATAATGTGTGACATTGGTGTGTTTTTTCCATCTATGATAGGATGCGGATCTCCACCTCAACTTCATCAAGGTCATCAACGTTCATTGTTGCCAGTGGTAGAGTAAGTAGCAGTGGTGGTGGTCTCGGCAGAGGTACGAGTTGTTGTTGTGGAGGAGGAGGGTAGACAAGTGCATGCCGGTGCCACGCAACTCTTGAACAATCCCAAGAATGTAAATTTGCCCTCCTTCTGAATTCCACCGCCGCCACCGCCACCACTACTGCCATCATCGCCATCTCCTTCCACTACTTTCTCGCCATTAGTTCTTTTGTTTGACGTAGCCTCGTTCTCGAGGTTTCCATTCTCATGTTGCTGGACATTTTTCTTCACTTTCTCTGTACATACCTCCTCCTCCTCTGTCGTCCCTCCATCATTCCCAACCATCTCCTCCTCATCCTCTTCCTCGACCTTATGACACTTGGTAGCCGCCGAATAAAACTTCCGTACTTTCACCACCCCATCTTCTTCGACCACTATTTCTCGTGTCCCATCCGGATGGACATGGGCCGTACGTGTCACACATCGTCGTTTTCCTTTGGCAATGCGTGTGGTAGTGCTGGACATTATTGTGATTGGTTTGCTAGTGTTGGTACTAGCAGTAGAAGATGCGGAAGTATTGGGAATGCAGAAGTCGTCTGAATCGGTATGACTGTTACTCTCCGCACCACAGGCACCAAGGAGTAATGCTTGATCCAATTTCTCAGTCCACCATGCTCTGCTGGCCTTATCACCATTTCTGGTGGAGGTGGCGGTGGTGGCGGTTCGTACCGGCTGTTGACTGCTAAAAGTCACCCTTGTTCCAAACAAATTATGCTGATTCCGTTGCCTATGTTGGCGACCCTTGGAATTGGATTGTTCTTGCTGCTGCTGCTGCTGCTGCTGTTGTTGTTGCATCATCATCATGCTCATCATAATTTCCGACCGGGATGGAACATGAATTGATAAATGTTTCCCGAGGGGTGTAATGGAGAATCCAATGCCGGGACGTTGTTTTATTGGTGTTGGTTGTTTTTGCTGGTGCGGATGTTGATGTTGATGCGACGGCTCATGTTGATGACGCGAACAGTTTGATTTCTCATCTGTATTATTTTTACAGCGCGATGCAGTAGGTGATGCCGACGCCGATGATGATGTAGGATTTCTTTCATCGTCTACATGACTACATTCATTGCGACCTGCTGCTGTTGCAGCTGCGGGCGAAGCTGATGATGCTGCCGCTGCTGATCCCGAAGTCGGGGATGCACTCAAATTGAAGTAAAGTAAATCGTCAAAGAAGGAGTCTTGACTTTGTAATACTTGAAGTCCACCAACACTTCCACAGCTCCTACCCCGTCCATCTCCAGGACATTTTTGTTGCTGCTGTTGCTGGTAGGGGTGTGGTGATGATTTCGCTGCAGCATTTCTTGCGGTGGTAGACGCAGCAGAGAATTTTGCAAATATTGATGAATGAGCGGCGGTAGTCTGCGGTGGGGGAACATATCCCGGCTTGTAATAGCCACCAGAATAATCTTCTGCATATCGCTGTGACGATGGTTGGGGTTGGTTATTGGTGGTGGTGCTGTTGTGATTGTAATAATTTCCGCTACCACCGCAATCGCTACCGCTGTCATTATTGTTGTTATCAAAGGCCCCGTACCGTCTCAAATGATCATACTCGCGTTTCTTCACTGGATCCGATAGTATCGCATACGCCTCAGCAATCTCTGAAAATTTCGAATCATCACTATTGTTTTGATGCTGTTGATGTTGCTGCCGTCGTCGTCGATCGGGATGATATCTCAGCGCCAACTTTCGATAGGTCGCCTTGATTTGCGACGAGGTGGCATCGGCTGGAACGCCAAGCACTTCGTAAAGATCAAGAGGTTTATTCCGAGAGGCGGCCATTGTTCTACAGGCCTCTGTTAATAGATAATATTATTGAGGCAGGGCGGGGTAGAGGCGACATGCATTGAATGGATTTCTGAAATTAGAAATTATTCTTTCTTCATTTGTCATTTGGCGACCAATCTCAGAATCTCATCCACCATCTAATCGTTTATTGATTCCGATGTGAGATCCTACGACGGCTTGGCCATGTCGAAATTGTTGCACAGCACTTTTTCCTTGGAGTGGGAAAAAATCGCCTCGGGGAAATTTGGAATAAGGTTAGGGTTAGGGTTAACCGACCGACGATATGATGTGGTGGGTAGTGGGCGTTATCTCGATTATTACTGCATTCAGCAATGATCAATGCAAAAAGCAGCAACCAAACAACAAACAATGCGAAACGATCATCAGAGGACGCAACAACAATTGTGGAACTGAAACGTTATGTCAGATTGTCAACCCCTACACCTGCAACTATTGGTAATGCTACTGACGTCGGAGCAGACTGTGAAAAAGTACTGGATTTTTACACACAAGTATTCGACCCTACAACCGAAACAATGATGTACAATAGTACTCCTGCCCTAGAGGAGTGTTTGCCGCGCACCCATTTGGTGAGAACGATTTGCATGAATGGTGGCTTGAATGTGATTTTTGATTGTAAGCTTCGAAGATTGGGACTTTGGACAAATTGAGGTGGCGTTGGCAAACTAGTGTACACGAATATGATGACCGTTGCGACTATACTTTGAAGGTGGTGTTTGTTGGTGGAGTTGGTACAACTTGGATTGGCTTGGCCGTGGGTGCTTTTGTACCTGTCGTTGTGTTCGTAATCGGTGGATTCGAAACAACTTGGACGGGCTTGACCGAGGGGGCTTTTGTGCTTGGCTTAGCCGTTGGAGATCGAGTAGTGGGTTTTGCCGTAGACGGTTTGGCCGTAGATGGTTTGAATGTAGGTTTGCCCGTGCTTGGTTTGCCCGTGGGTGTACGAGTGATCGGCTTTGCAGTTGGGATAGGAATCGGCGTCGTGAGCTTCTTGATTTCATCAAGTCTACGGAACTGGATTTGGGTAATGGAAGCCCTTCCGAATGCAGTGGTGTTACCAAAGTCTCGGGCAAGCTCCTTGAACGTATCGAAATCCAATCCTACGACAACAGCATTGAAAAGTAAAACGGAATCAGGGTTAATTTAAGCGGAGGAAGAGAAATTGAAGCAATGATGATGGAAACAATGCTTACCCTCAAAGACAAATCCACCGCACGGGATGCATGGAGTGGCTTTCTGAAGTGGAACATCCACTCCAAGTTGACCCATCTTTTCCAACGCCTTGAAGAACGTCGTTAAGAATACCGCATCACTGCTCGCAAAATTAGCTGTAAACCCATTGAAGTGAGGGTGACGGGTAAGATCCAACGACGGGAAGGCAAGGGCCACATCGGTGTCCAAATGGTTGAGGCCCAAGGGAATAGAAGGAGAACTCGGGCTCACGCGGAACCAATCGGGGAACAGAACGTTGAAATTAAGGATATTGGTAGAGAATGTGATGGCATCATTCGCAATAATCTGGTTGATCAAGAAGTCATGGAAGGAATTGCCGAACTTGGGGCCGACTATGGAAGAGAAGGAGGAGAAGTGAATTAGATAAAGGAGGTGTAAGAGGAGAGAAACGTGCGTGAACTACTGCAAAACAGCTACTCACAAGGTGTGGCATTATCCGCTCCGCTGACAACCCACTGCAATTGAGAAAATCAATGAAGGAAAACTGGTCAGGATCATGCTGTATTGATATATTAATGAAGCGGTAGATAAAATAAGCTATTTCTCACCGGCGCAGCCAGGGATGCACCAAACGTATGACGAGTCATTCCAATAGAATGAGCGCCAATCAAGGCCGTGGCTTCCTCTTCAGCAAACAAGAACGAAGTGAAAATGAGCATAGGTATGTGACGGACAAATAATAATGAACACTGCCAGCAATTCATCTTTTCAGATTCCACATAATCTGACCGACGGTTGACGAGATACACTCAACAACCAACAACTCAATAGCACCAATATCTTTCTTACCTGCCGTGAACCCATTACGATCCATCATCTTCTTGCGAATCTCTTCTCCAGCACCAGTACAACGCGCCGGAATCGGGCCTCCCGACGTCATTTGAAAACCAGGCAAATTATCCGTCCATGCAATATCACAAGCATTTTCATCCAAACGACCCCATAAAAAGTCATTCCGCAACGTCGATCGTTTGGCATTGGCCGATAGACTTCCTGATGTCAATGATTCGGGACCATTCTTATTGCGTGTAGTGGCGAAGAAGCCGGCGAATTGAAGAATGTCGGCAGAAGATACCTTGAGACATGTCAATGGATGGGCGTGCCAGGCATTCTTGATGTCCATGAGTGTCATAAGAGCTGGATCAAGTAAGCCAAAGTTATTCTCGGGTTCATTGCTAGAGTAGAGGTAGGTAAAGTCGAAGCAAGCAACAGTAAACGGATGAGTGAGCATGATGTCCAATGACCGACGACGACGCGACTAGCTACCGACGACGACGACGACAACAGTATCTGACTACTACTACACACACTCTCTCTCTCTCTTACCGCATAGGCAAATGATTCAACAAACAACCATTGGCCCCGCCTACACCAGTAGTCTGATCAAATGTTCCAGCATCATGGAATGCCGCACGGACAAATTGGGCAATGAGTGAGGTATCGGCGGTCACGAACACCTCCATGATATCAATGAGAATGTCTACTTCACACTTGTCAGGAATGTTCGATGGGTCGGTGCATGGGCAGGGTTCGGAGGTGGGAGAGGGTGACGCGGGAGAAGAGACTGGTTTGGGAGTCGCCTTGGGTTTGCAGGTGCCAATTTCATTGTAGAGATTTTTGGAGCAGGTCATCGGACAGTCTGATGATCGGTGATGATATAAAGGAGAGAGAAAGATGATATTCTGTTAGAGAGATTGACACAATGGGATAAGACAATCGGACAAAGATAATGCCTACTTACCGTTATCAGTATTGCATTCGACGACGCATTGCGATGGCTTGGGTGTCGGGATGAATTGCGCCAACGCAAAGAACTTCGGCGCCACGGCCACGGTGGCGGCAGCCACAAGAACGAGAGAGGAGTCAAACTTCATGATGGAGTAGTAGGTTGGCTGGTATTAGGAGGAGGTAGTGGCTGCGGCAGCGGTGATGGGTTGGATGTCGCC
>JALLBK010001108.1:0-10026 GCA_036940085.1 Discostella pseudostelligera
TCTGCCGCAGCCGAGCCACATCAGAGTACACAACAGCCATCAACTATCCGACCGCGAATGCTACTACAGCGTACCTAATAGTAGCCATAAATTAACTCGGAAAGCTTTATCTTCATCGATTAATTGTTGTTCAATACTCTCCAATCTCCTCACCGAATATGTGGTACCCAAACGTCACGACGGGCATGCAACGGATCAGGGAAATTCTCGCAAGTGCATCGGCATCGAATGCTCCCGCCGACATTGTTGTTGCTGCTGCCATTCGAAAGAACATCGTAGAGCTGACCGTACCAGTTGCATTTCCGTATTCGGGAGCAGCCATTACCTGGACATATGATGACAGTAAATAATGGTTGGGTTGGTGCCTTCATCCTTTTAAGGTAAGTAGGTATCTAATGTTGTAATTTGTAATGCCCCGACCAAGATGTTATTACCACAGTAACAGTACGGCCTCGCCCATATGCATGCAGGCGGCCATGGTCCGCACACATTCGAACGGTGCCGAAAGTGTGATTGCAGCGAGCCGCTGCCAGCCTGTGACGTGGCAATGAAGTCAGGTACTGAAGAGAGTGTAGGATTCTTCGAGAGCGAGAGCGAGAAGATTTTTCGTGTCGTTTCAGAAGTAAACGATGGGACTTTCTCATCTAATTCTCACAAAAGTGCGATGAGACCATCTCCTGGGTTTGGCGCAGCGACACCATCCACCAGATGAAGGTGAAGGAAGGCGGCGTCTATCTCAGATTCTAATTCTACTATGCGAGAGGTTGAGTTAGCATCGTCGAAGTTGGCACGCTGCGACTGTGATTCTACAGTGTGAGTGTAGGTAGAGTGCATTGAGAGTATTTGAGGCGAGAAGAGAGAGAGATCTAAAGCGCTCCGTCACCGCTATCTATGGCGCTCTGTGCTTCCTGCGATCGATGCCGTTCAAGCAAAACGCGATGTGATAGACAGCATCCATGTGGCTTCTGCAAGCAAAAGTACATGCTGGCGCATAGGGTTACGAATGTGGATGATGTGGACGTGGAATTATTCGGATGCGTCTTTTCTCCGGCTAAAAGGCGGGGGCCGGTGCCGGGGAGGTCCATGTTATGGAATAGTTGTAGGTCAGAGGACATATATTCGAGCAGCGCAGGCGGTGTTAGTGCGGGAGCTAGTATTCGTGGTCTTGGTGATCGGAGCGTCTCAAGATCTGTAAGCAACACGAGTGTCGAGGAACGTGGTCTGCTACCGACGAAGAGGCGGGCCAGTGGAATGAGCATCGGTGGAAGCATGAGTTTGGCAGAGACGGTTGCCAGTAATGAGATGGGAATTAGTCAACCGCTCGCGGAAGCCACTTTAAGCTCTGCTTCGTTTACGTCGTCCTCCAATGGTGGGAATGGCTTCAATTACAACCCTCAAATGCTGCTGCCTCCCATTGAGCCCAGCGCAGCGGTCATGCAGCAACACATTCTGTCGAACTTGAACTACGTCGGAATGAACAACATGTATCCATCTTCGTCCTCATCTTCTTTGGTGAATAGCGGAGCAGTAGGATTAGCATGTGCCCCCGCTAGAGTAGAAGCTGCAAGTGGTGGAGGACAGCAACAAGTAGACGTCATGGCCAATGCACAAAATGCTGCTCAACAACAGTTGGCGTATGTTCAGCAATTGCAGTTGAATTTACAGATGCAAGCGCAAAAGAAACGGCGAGGGCCAAATGCCGCCGTGCTATCTGGAGATATAGATGTCAATCGAGGTATGAGTGATCTCGAAATGAACAACGGAGCCTTGATGGGAGACGCTGAATTTAACCTCCGTCCATCAATACCTGCGACATTACCACAACACCACGGCATTGCATCGGTATTTAGACAGCGAGATATTGGCTTTGATCACCCGGACATACACAAATATCTGCCACTTCTACACCCCTCAAATTCGTCCGGTATGCATCTACGCGCATGCTACACTCTTGTATTCGGTGGATTATTAGGTCTGCCACCGATTCCAACTAACGAAGAATATTGTAAACGATTCGGTCCATCATTAGATCCAGGTCAACTACCCCAATTCGACATTGCGGCATTGCATGCTGCACGGTTTGCAGAATTGGCCATGGGTGCGTTGACAAATGTAAAACATGGAGACATGACCTTATTAGTTGCATTGACAAATGCGAGCGTCTCATGTCTACGATGCTGTGCCGCGGAAAAAGTCCACCCGAGTTTAATGCTGGATGTTGCACGTGCATACTTTTTTAATGCTATTTTACGTGCGCATTTGGATGATATGGAACGATATTTCAAGTATAGAAGGATATGTTTGATACAATTGGCGCAGTTAGATGTGAGTGGCAATAGAGTGTGACTCTTTTTCGCGTGTAATTTTCTATTCATCTTATGTGGATCTTATCACAACCAATAACTCCCAACCGACAGGGGTTCACAGGTGCAGACATGTTAATGGCAGCAATATCATTTCAGGATTCATTAGTGTACATGATTTACAATGCATCTGAGGATGCTCTCCCTGATGTCGATTGCATGATGCACGGACATTCGCCTCCTCTGTATGAAGCGAACCTAACCGAAGCAGAGAAGAAGTATGGGATAAGCATCCTGACATCTCGCGTAGCATCGAATCCGTTTAATCAAATGTGGACACAGGGCGTACCTCCTATTTTTGTTAATGAGCTCGCTCCTCCAAATAGCCGCGCCCTTGATGCATTGGCATGTGCTATTCGGTCTGCAGTGGATAGAGACAAAACAACACGGGCAACAATAATCACGCAGACTAGAAGTGGGAGGAATATCTGCCGTAAGAGACAATATCTTCCAGATGCTGAAGTAAAGGATAAATCTGCAACTGAATGGGCAGTGGAGCAGCACCCAGATGATCTCTCGAGTTGTAATCTGTTGGCTCAGGCATCAAATCTTCTGAGACATCGCGAGGAATTCTATCTAGCATCTGATTCTAGTTTTTGTGGGCTACCTCTCCTTGTCAAGGCATTAGAACTCGTTCTCGATACAGCAATCAAAGAAGTACAAATTCACAATATTTTCACTGTTCTGGAGGAGGTGATGGAATATCCAATGTACCTTTTCCAGTTTGGTCCAACGTATCACATCATTCACAGCTGTGTGATTGTCCTCGCTCAAAAGATCAATGAGGTCAAACATGGACCCCATAGCTCGTTGTTTGAGAAGGCATTAAGCATTTACAATGGGATTAGAATGGTGTTGGAAAACCATCGTAGAAAGCTTCCGGCCCGATTGCAATGTTGCGAGCTTCCACTTCCTGATTCCGCTCCTAGAAATAGAGGACTGGCGATCAATTTAAGCAACGTTTCATTGCGCTTCAGTCGCAATTGCAGTAGTAGAATCATACCCGACAAAACGTCCAAAGAAACATCTAGCAATGAATCAGAGCAGTTAGACGCTAATGATCAGGTGCTATTGGCTCTATTGAGCAGGGTACTTTCTCAGGAATTATAATTACTCAAGCACAAATATATTGTTTCAAATGTTGCATATAAATGATCTGCAATCGGTTCTTGCCAATTGCCAATTGACAATATTCATCGACTCAATGATGTCGACTGTCGACTCGTCCTCCTGCCACGTGGAGTAGTTTGGCTCGCCCTGCTGCCACGTGGAGTACTTTTATTCATCCTGCCACATGGAGATTTCTCTGTCTTCCCGCCAAAATTTCGCTCTCTCTGTGCTCGCCCAAGCTCGCCCCGCCAAAAGTTCACCACCACCACCACCAGCAAGACGATGACGACGACGACCATGACGATGAAAGTCGCCGTAGCAAAACTTAGCGCCATCATCTCATCGTATGAAACTGAATCAAAGCAAATGTGCAAGCCATCTATGATCAGGCAGCTGCAGTTGCGCATATATTCCCGCTTATAGATACTTTGCAATGCGCTGGATGAATAGTCGATGAATTAACCCATGCAACATCATTATGACGATGCCTACTGCTACCGCCAGTGACGAATATCTGCGCTGCATAGTAATCGAAGGTGATGGGAAAACAGCCCCTCCGCCGCGTGGAGCAATGATTCCATTCAATGAAAACAGTTCTAGAGCGATGTCTAAGAAAATTCGGGTGTATGTCCTACGAGACTTTCTCTTCCGCAATTACTCATCAACTCTTACAATGGCAATGGGTCCCACCGTCTTGGACGTCGCCGGAGGAAAAGGAGATTTGTCTTGGATACTGCGAAATATCGATGGCGTCAACTCCATTGTAGCAGACCCACGAACACCTAATCATCGACGATTGCTCAAGTCAGTGGAATTTTTACTCAATCATCCAGAAGAAGCTGTGATCCGGTCCGTGGAGGGGTTACCTACACACCAGCCGCTGGCGAAGCTGTTACTTCCCCATCTCATTGATCAGAAGGGGCGGAATGATGCAGAACATTCATTGTGCCAAACTGGGTTCAGAAACATTGGTATTAGCTCATCTCCTGACTATATGCGAATTCACATCGACAATACTCTGGTAGGAATACTTCGGCGGGTTCTCAATAACCCTTCAGCAAGTGAACTGAAATCTTGGGACCAACATTGGGAAACTGAAAAACGTAAAATCGAATCCAACAAAGTCCATTATGGTGGTACAACACCGAAACCGTCATCAATAGCAAAGGTTGATGGAATGGAACGCGATTATCAAATATCCGACTCGCGGTTGGCACTGAATGCTTTCCATTCGCTTGATATGATTGTCGGCTTTCACCCGTAAGTGTTGTCAAGTGCGCATGACACTACCATACACTAACAATTGAAAGTTCCATTCAATAATGTCCGTGTTTGTTCATTTCGTTATTAACACTAGTGATCAGGCGACTGAAGCTGCAATCGACTTGGCTCTACTATTAAGTGTCCCGTTCGTTGTTGTGCCATGTTGCGTGTTTCCAAGTGAATTTCCCGAACGTAACTTAAATGGGAAGAGAGTCCGTCAATACTCTGACTTTGTGGAATATCTTTGCAATAAGCATCATAAGATAAGAAGGGAGAAGCTTCCATTTGTTGAAACGGATACAGCGAAAAATGTAGTACTCTACATGCTGAAGGACGATTTTTTATGAGTATGAGAGTATTGAGAGTTTATACACAACAAAATTCTGACTTGGGAGACGACAAAACCATCATCAGTCCTAATTTACAATTATTGCTATCAATCGATGCCGCAAGGGAGAACATCGTGGGGCACCAACTTTTACATCTATGTCTGCCGATACTTCAGATCAGTGGCGGACCCTAATTATCAGCGTCGAGATGAATCGGATCATCTTTAAATGAACACCGTAGAATAGTTTGTACACTAGACTCTATCACTTTGAATTCCTGATCCTCAGCGCTGTTCCTTACGAGTTCTGCATCAGCATCTGTCTGCACTGAAGTGTGACAGCGACCTTTGACCGGCGGAGGCGTTGATGCTTTAATTCGTTCGCCACCACTTGCTGCAATTTGTTTTTCCTCTGATTGTTCGACATCGTTTTCACCAATGATGGTCACTATCGGATTTGCAAAAATGTCGCCCGTCCCCAATCGGCTATCAAATAGTACAGCACCATGTTGTTTATATTGTGTATCGGGCTTTGCAGTAATGCCGTTTGAACGTGCAGAATGAAATGTGTTCAATCGAATGACGCGAGAATCCACCATAATGTTGCTAGAATTTACGATGTGACCTCCGCAATCTTTCACTCGCCCACGATTTTCATTGTTTTGTTGAGATGTTGACGCCCTCCGTGGCTGTTGTGGGGCATCAAATGGAGACGAAAAGATTTGTCGCGAGGCGGACATTGCAGACTGCAACCATGTATTCAAGTGAAAGTGCTCTCTCGTTTTTAAATCCGCAATAATCTCCTATTGATATGGATATTGGTGTTGGTGTTAGCCAGAACGTTCACCTCTTCTCCCTTTAGCTTTCCATTGATTCAATTCTTCGACAGCCCACTTTTCAGTATCCAAAATGCGCGTCGACAATTCATCAAATCTAATCTTGATTCCGTCCGTACGCTGCACATCCTCTGCCAAGAGCGTCGATAGCTGATCTTGCATTTTCTTCCGCGCCACTTCACTTTCAACTAGTCTTTTCCGAAGATTCGAAACGACTTGTTCATGGCGAGAGTTTTGCAGGTCTATTTCGGTGCGTAACATGTGGATTTCAGCATTGGATTGATCCTTGGTAAGTTGATGGGCATTTCGGGTGATGCTAAGCTCATGCAAAAGTCGATTGACCTTTTCTTTGAGAGTTGCAATATCATCGTTGGAACTTTCGCGCATAGATTCATTCAGATCCAGCTGTCTGAAATTGCTGCTAGAGCGGGCTCTGGAGGTGGAGGCGATGTTCACTTCCTCGGACCTTGTGTCACTATCGCTGTCAACCCAGGGCGTGTCAATGAATTTCATGGTATATTATTCGCCGTGTATCGGATGTTGTCGACTTTGTTGATACTTGATAAAACGATATCTAGATACTACGCCGTCATCGTCCTTCAGACAGACGGAGGTTCTCTGCTGTTCTCAACAGTCCCATCGGAGCACAGCCGCACAATCAACAACTGCGCACAACCTTGAAGATCCGTCAACCTTCCATTTCCAATTCACTTCCACCTCAAAACAAAATCCTAGAAAATTAGCCTACCTTATCCTACCCACTATCCACTCTCTAGATACCCACCATCACCACCGCCGTCCACCACCATGATCACCGCCAAACTTGTCGTGGCAGCATGCGCTTTCAGTGGTAGCCTCGTCGCCTTTGGCTTCCAAACTTCACCACTTTCACCGCCAACTTCGTCCTTCCATCGACGAGCGTCATTCTCCCACAATGTAGATTCCTGCCTGCCTCTCTCGTCTGCAACTACAATCCCACGCAACAACTACTCCTACAGAAGCCGACAGGGCTGCCTCCTCCGTGTGGCCACCGCCGCGGGCGGTGACAATTCCGCCAAGGAAGCCATGATTCGTCAAATTGATCAAAAAATCCAGAAATACGAGAGGGAACAACAAAAATACAGCGCCAAGGTAGAAAGTGCCAAGGCAGAGCTCCAAAAATTCATCGCGACGAAACAACGTTATCTCGACGGGGCGAAATTGGCCGACGATGCGGCCGCGAACTTCTCGGAGACAAATGCACGTAGTTTAGTCAAAGCCATGATGTGGCGTTTCATCGCGGCATGCATTACATTCTTAACATCCCTTCGTTTCTCCGGATCGGTCTCCACGGCAATATCCATTGTGGGATCAGATTTCTTTTCAAAGGCGGCGACAATGTACTTTGGCGAACGACTTATGAATAAAAGTCAGGCTGGACGTAAATCGGGTGCGGACAATGTTCAACGAAGTCTTGCGAAGGCATTGCTTTGGCGACTGTTTGCAGTGACTACAACGCTTACCATGTCGTTTATGATTGCCAAAAATTTGAGCATGGCGTCAAAAATTGCTGGATCAGATGCGATTTTTAAGACTGGTCTCATGTTCTTGTTCGAGAGAGTTTGGGCGAAGATTGAGTGGGGCAAGGAGTACTTGATTGAGTTCTCGATTTAATGATGATGGACGACATTATTATTTAATACCCATGGCTACTTCTTCCTGGTGAGTATTCACGCAAGGGAGTCCGAGCTCATGATTGGTACGGATTATACCAATACTTAAAGGCCCATGGTTATTCCTTGCCAGTATTCAGGCAAGGGATTCTGAGCTCCTGGTTAGTATGGATTAGGCTTCTATCGCTGAAGGAAGTCCACACATTATTTATCGGCTGATCCATGAGTAGGATTTTACAATTAACATATTTAGTTCACTGTCAGTGCACGCAAGCTTTCAAAATGATAATATTATTGTTAGATTTGCCTTGCTATCGATTCAGACCAAAGTGGGTGTGGGGGGGTGCTATCATTGACAGAACTTGAATCGGAGAGTCATGAAAAATTGAGTGATCGGGGAATCAGACTATCAGAAATGATATTGTAGTCTTAGATGAGATTTACAATGCTATATAGCTTGTTTGCTTCCGCAATCACCAGTGGGAACACAAGAGAAGATATAGTGTGTTGAAACACGACCGAGCTGGGAGATATGCCTAGCACAGCAATAATCTAGCATCGTTCATATTTTTCCATCTAGAATTCATCACCCATCATCATGCTGTTTGGTAAGTTGGCGAGCAATAGACAGTAACGAGTCAGCAAAAGATCATGAACGATTGACGAAATATAACCCTGAATCACTTACTCCGATTCAACCAAATCGTCTTCATCGTCGTCCATCGCTGCAGCGCTTTCGCGCTCCTTCTTCTGAGCGTCGTCGTACATTTCCTTCTCTCCATCCTTCTTCTTGAAGAATGTCTCCTCGGCAAACTTTTGAGCCTCCTCAAGACTGTCAGTAACAATAATATCATCGAAAATAGTTCCCGATTTCACCTGCCATAATTCAAATCCAACATGGGTGCATCCATCCTTGCACACGTTGTACATGTTCTCATCATATTCGTACTCAGGGTTGGCAATCATTGGGTGGACCCACGGTCCTTTGTAATCGGGGTTCGAGATCTTTTTCTGTTTCCATGGTCCCTTATAATCCGGGTTGTCCACCATAGGAGGCTCCCACTCGCCATCATCCTCATCATCCCAATCATCCGGCTTTGTGGCATCCGGATCAGGAATCTCCGCGGGAATATCATCATAGCCCTCTGGCTTAACATCCTCTGGATCAGGAATCATCTTATCCTCGACCCAATCCTCGGGCTTTTTCTGATCAGGGTCTTTAATCTCCTTCGCGGGGAGGAAATCAAACTCGTCATCGAGCTTACCCGATCGTACGGACTTATTGTCGACAAAGACCTCGAAGGTATTATCCGGTCGAAGAACAAGGGTGTATAGGTGTGAAAGCTTGTCATCCTCGCAGCCCACATCCTTCTTGATTAGGAGATTTTCATCCTTCTTATCGTAGTGGAAAATGACATGCGTGCGCTTGTTGGATGTACCGCAAATGTCGGGGCCGAACATGACCGCGTAGGGAGTGTCTCCTCCAAATTTCTTCGCCTCGAACTTTCCCCCCCCCGGTAGGAGTTTGATGTATGCACCTCCACAATCGATCTTTTGTTCGTGCTTGACCGAGTATTGAATGACCAAATCCTTCTTGTCTGAGCTGTTGAATGCCTTGGTCAAGGGAGCCGAAAGACCGTAAAATCGAGCGTCCTGGGAGGTTTTGATGCCCTTGTCGTCAGCGTCGCCATGCCATTCACCAGCGGTGTGCTCCCACTCGCCTAATTCGTCTTTGCTCTTCCAATCGGAGGCTACCGTCCAGCGTTCCTTCCAGCCCTACATGATCATAGAAGGAGAAATGATGCGTCATTGAGTGAAAGACATAGTTTTGAAATTATTAGAAGCGAAGCAGCCCCCACCCAAATTCAAATCCAGCCGAGCCAGCGTAGTCGAGAGCAGTAATCATTGGAACATCCACATCAGAATTAATATCCGACGGCATTGTTTACTGCTCGAGGCCAAATAATAATCCAATTAATAATTTCAGTACGATCATCGGCGCATCTCGATTTCCACGTGTAGATTCAGATTCAGAACCTCGCCTACACAACATCTCTGTCTAGGTAGGCGACTGTGACTGTGGCCGCGAGAGGCAAACTACAACAAGACTCACATCATCATTGAACTGTTCTTTAAAGTAAACTTCAGCAGAAACTTGGGCGGTGATGGCCGCGGCGAAGAGGGGGAAGAGAAGCTTCATGGTTTGGGTTGGGGGCGGGATGGAGGAAATGGAACAATGCAGGACAAAATGCATGCTTTTGTGGCGATGGAAAGCAAAGAAGAAAGATCTTCGAGGGCAGCGGATTTCTGTGGCTGGCGGCCGGCGGCTTGCCATGCAATCAATCGGGAGTCTTCGTTGGATTGGACATCAAGAGCAAGAGCAGTGGAAGGACAGACGAACGAGGAGAAAGATGTGGCGATAATGGCGGGAAAAGTGTTTGGCGATATTATGGCGAGGAATGGTGGCGAAAATG
>JALLBK010001113.1:0-10015 GCA_036940085.1 Discostella pseudostelligera
TGTTGTTGTTGTTGTTGTTGTTGTTGTTGTTGTTGTTGTTGTTGTTGTTGTTGGTCTCCTTTTTTTGCACCATAGTACTAGTACTGCTGCTACTATCATGATTATGTTCTTGATGCATTTCCATTTCCAACTGATCAAAGCAGACGAGGAATAGAATGAGTGCTATTTTGTGATGTTCTGATTCCATATAAGAGGAGAACAAGCATTCTTCCTACACACTACTAGACAACTAGTGGAAAATACTCCTCCTCCTTGCTCCTCCTCTAACAAGGAAGAAGGAGGACTGTGATGTGGTGATGATGAGGCAGAGACTGCTGAGAAGAAGTGAGGAGCCCAAGCCCAAGTACAAGGCACAAGAAGGGAGGGCAAGGGAAAGTAACTCAGAAATAGCAAGCAGAGCACCACAACAAGGAGGGTTGTGAGCAGCAGCAGCAGCAGCACCAGCAGTGGTGGTGACTGGTGACTGGTGACAAGGATCATGCTGAGGTACTAGACAGCCATCACCACTCACAGCAGTGATGTTGATGAGGATGGTGAAAGGTGAAAGGTCGTTCTTGATTTGTATTGCAAATTATTCTTGCCAAATTGTTGGATGTGTGATGCCCAAGCTCATACCGTTCTAGCAGATATGGCGGGAACTCCAAAGATATTATGGCGGGATGATCGACCATGCACCGTCCGTCCGTTGCTGCCGCCGCCCCCCCTCCGCCGCCTATCGTCTATCGTAGCACACACCACATCGTACCATACCATGGCAGCCAAAAGCACAGTAGGATATTGGGTACGATAACTACTTTATTGCGGGTCCTTTTCTACGGCGCTAGCGATCCATCCCTCACCCTTCCGGCTCTCTCTGAACATCTTAATGAGGTTTGAGCTGTATTGACGGTCTTTTATGACAGTGTAGGTTGGGTGGTCATGGTCATGCTCCATCTATGATACATAATACTAACTGCCGCCCCACCCCTTCACCTTCACCAGGACTCTTCTAATATTATCGGCAAATAGTAATGGAGAGGAAACGCCACTTGCCGATGATTGCCACGGCGGTGATACTGTTATTTGTTGTTGGAGCAATACAGCAGCAACAACAACAATATTCAATCGGTGGCGTGAATACCAAATCAATTCGTTATTTCAGCAACTGCACTCATGGCAATCTCGATGACGATTACGATGATGATGCATACTCTCTCGCCCGGGAACAGAGTTTTGGCTTCTTCTACGACATCACGTCTGAACATTGGAACCTCCACCGTCAATTGTATTTAGAACATGAAAATCACCGTTATCCCGATAAGCCACTGACTTTTAATCCCCAAGCGAACGAAGAGGATGTCTTGCCGGAAATATATGCGAAACGAGGTGGCTTTCCAGGATGGAGCTCGTATGAAGCGTGGTATCAAAATGTAAGTGTGGCGAGGACGAATGGCGATAATGATGATGAACAAATTTATTGAGACAATCAGAGGATTGTGATGAATTCATCGATGTTGCACAATATCCATTTCAGTGTTGTGTTTCTTACGCTCCATTTTGTCCTCCACTTTTTATTCTCTAGAACTACGAACCGAATTTTTCGTGTCCATTCGAAATGAGAGTTGGAGAACCAATGAACGGGGGTGAGTGAGGATGGAAAGTATTGCATTCCCTCCATCAAAATGTGCTTGTGTTTGCATCTGATGACGATGATTTGTTCGGCGTCTCAAATGTTCCTACTCACAACTTGCTACACTTCGTTTTATCATGGAGCATAGACGGCCCTAAATGGGTATGCGATCCTCATCGGATAACGAAGTTAGCGCGCGATAGGAAAAAGGAAGATCCAAATCATCCCGGCTGCGTCATTTATTCCATCGGCTCAAACGGCGATTTTAAGTTCGAGATGGGAATGCAAAATACGGTCGGAGAGGGTGTGTGCGAGTTTCATATTTTTGACTTTGGAGACTTCGAGGGTATGATCCCACCAAAGCTGAGGCGGGCATACTATCATAGATGGGGACTTAAGAAGCAAGAGGACCCAACAACCAAGATTGACAGTAGTAAGCGAGTGGGGCGGACCAAGATGACATTGCATGGCCTACAGGATACAATTAAGTTATTGGGTCACGAAAACCTCGATGTTATTGATATCTTTGTAAGTCAACAAAGTGTCGGCTTCTTTTTCCTCGTACTGTTGATTCTTCTAACCTCTGTCCATCCTAAAATGCTGTGCAGAAAATCGATTGCGAGAATTGCGAATGGGATACATACATGGATTGGTTATCGGTCGACGTTCCTCTCCTCCATCAAATTCAGGTGGAAGTTCACCGTGCTCCAGCAAAGAAGGGTACCGGAGGTGCAATCGATTTCTTTGATCAAATGGAGAACGCCGGATATTTGAGATTTCACAAAGAGCCAAATATACAATGGGGTCCTGACAACGTTGAGTATTCGTTCATCAAGGTGGAGAAGGCGTTCATGGAAGGAAATTGAATGCAAAGTCTAAGATACGAAGCAATGTCAACTCATCAGGATACGGTCACAACTCGATGGGCAATTCAATAGAAAAGGATTTTGCAGTATGTATTTGATGGCTATCAAAATGCTCCGCACTGTTCATTCAAATTAACTACCAAGTCAAAACCTCAATAACAACGAAAAGAATACTATCTGACTCATGGGGAATCCGGTTCCATACTTCATGTATCAGTATCATTATTAACCCAAACACCTCTCTGTTCACTTCACCAATGACCCTGCATCATTGATTTGCACTGCGATAAATCTAAGGCATTTTTTGGAAGCGTCGACTCTTCCAAACTCAGCTCTTTGGCAGGATGGTCATTCCTCTCAAAAATGCAAATGTGCATTTCACAATGGATCGAGGCAAGGAGAGGAAATAACGTTGGAAAGCAAAGTTCATCTGGCTGCTGAGCAGGATCGCCGCAAAAGTGCAAATCTTTCATAATTTGTGGCAAAAATTGCGTCCGGAATGCATTGGCTTCTTGAATCGGTTGTATATCCTCAACTACCAACAATCCTCTCGGTTCAATGCGCGGAAACCAATAAAATACAGATTGAGCCATATGTTCAGATAAATGAGCACCATCGTCCACAACAATTTTCAAGGGTGGTGCACCTGGCCGCTTCATTTCATTCTTCCAGACAGAATCCAGAAATGTCACATTAAAAGCATCGCCGCAATGAAGTCGATTCTCATCTAAGTATGCTTGGTAGTTAGGATTTACTTCCGCAAAGTTGCCCCAGGGCCATTTTCCCTCCTCTCTTGGTCCTTGTTCAATACAGGATATTTCAATTGAATGGCATTCTCCATTGGGAAGGAACCCTCGATACTTGGTTTACAAAATCAAGAGCAAAAATTCAGTCAAATTGCTTGTTCTCACAATTCGTGGAACATGTCAATCAACATTACTCACCCCATCATAACCGTTTCCATTAAAAAATCCAATCTCAAGGAATTGAAATGGCTTTATGTCAGCGCGCGAGTACGGACCCAGTCTTTGCTGATACATGGTATCATAGTGATGACCCCAAGGGCGACATTCAGGCCGCGTGCAACTAGGCCGTGTGCAAGATGCATCGTCTTCTAGACAACCTGGTAGTCGTCCCGGAGCAGCCACTTTATCCGTCTGAGTTGACTGGCCAATTTTGTAAAAATCACGCTCCCCCTCCCTGGGATGAACAAAATAGAAGCCATCGGGGTCCGTGCTTCCAATTCCGCCATCATTGAGGGACCGTCGCTTTTGTGAATCTGTCGCAGCGAAATTAGCAAGGGACTGGTGAATGCCAAGAGGTTGCCCCCCCCCTCCTCCTGGCGACGGTGATGTTGAACTGGTCTTGTCGGATGACCAGACTATCCAGGCTGAAATGGACACCATGACGATCAAATTCGCGAGCAACAGGAACTGCGTCACTTCAAATTGCGAAGACTTATTTCGAATGGGCTTTACCATGATGGAGTAGGTGGTAATATTACTCTCTGTTACTCTTATGGAGCGACGATATTTTGCTGTTGCTGCATTTGATATTTGATTTTGATGGTGAATGATGCTCACGTAGACGTAGAGAGAGCTGCAGGAATGAAGTGAAAGTAAAAAGGGCAAAAGATATGCATATGTATCTAGAGAGATAGAATCTCTAGAGAGATCAGCCCCTTTTCTCCTTTCCCTCCCGCGGGCGCGCCATTTTTCAAAGGCGGGAAACCAAAATTAAGAACTCCCAACCTATCTACCTCTATCTACGATCTACGATACGACCTCCACTCGCCTCTACCATGCTCAGTACGCATGAACTCCACTACCACCTCTTCCTAATCCATCACCCCTCTTTCCATCTACCTCCTTTCACCAACACGTCGCCATCGACCCTGCGCCGCCGGGGGATGCGGTGGGCAACGATAGAGATAGAGAGATCCAATCCTCGGGATTCGTACCAACATGAGCGATACTGAATCCATGACGACGAACAAAGGATGCACCACCACCCAAAAGGCTGCGCCACAGCCGATCACAAGACGGCCGGGTGTGCTGAGAATTTTACCTGAAACTTTGCCATACTATCCATATTGCCAGAATAGCATTCCTTCTCGACTGCATCATTCGAAGCATATAAAAGATGTTGATGAGAATGCCATGGGTCGTAACGGCAAAGTGATTCCAAATGCAAATCTGCACAACACTTCGACAACTCCAAACAAAAGCAATACCCCAAAAGTCTCCTTCACATTATTCTTCTTTGTCGATTCCACCAATCGTCAAAGTCTAAGTGCAATCCCATCAGTGAGTTTCTGGTTCCGGCATGCATTGCACTCGAATGATGGTACTACAGGTGGCGACATCGACGACGACAACAACAATATTATCATCAATGAGAATCGAGTAATTTGCATCCCAAATCACCCTCTTCCTTGCGAGATGACCCTCCATGACACTTTATCCGAATCCTTAATTCCAGCAAACATCCATTCTGCAACCGAAACAACGCAATCTTCCCATAACATGCTGCATCCCATGCTGGTACATACTGGGTTTTATCATCTACCCTTCCTTCATCCCAAACGGTTGCCACTGCTTCGTCTATTGAATGCAACTCGTGTACCGTCAATCATCGTTGTTAATAATTGCAGTGGTAGAATTGTAACACAATATGGATGGGAGGCTGTGGAAAGAGAGTGTTTGGGGACGCTTAAGCATAGGGCCGATAACAATACAGGTTGGATCGGAAATCAATATCAAACGAGTGAAATGAACAATTATGACAGAGCGGACAAGGAACGATGTTCCGGCTGCAACTTTGAATCGCAAGTAGTCGAAGATTGGCGGAGGGGGAAAAGTGGATTGCCTTTTTACTGGCATCTGTTAAGTTGGATATTGTGATGTTCGCTCGATGAATTCCATTCTTCGTCCTCTGATTGTGCGATGATTGGCTAGAGAAATAACCGCGAGTGATATAGATCAAAGATAGTCGCGATACCGCAATCAAGCGGAGTATCATGATGCCCGTTACGAAAGTTGAATGAGGGATTGATCCAGTAGGCTCGTCAAAAATAACGGAGAGGCAGTACGTGGTACACGAAACAATCATATGGATGATCATAAGGTTGAAGATGCCTTGGGTGTTCACGTTTGATAATGAACACTGTGAGTCTGGCAATGTTTGAAGTCGACAAGATCAACTCCGTCCAGCAAACAGTACTAGATTTACATCAGTTTCTGCCTCATTGCAAATCACATCGGCACTATGAACGTACCCCGGAGGCTCGCCCTTACACACCACTTCCCGTCATGCCATTATTTTGAGCCGAGTCAATGAACTAAATTAGAATTTATCCATTTGCATAGCTTTGGTCATTCATTTTTGCACTTGGATGTAATTTCTCTGTGCCACCCTGTCGGCAGGACAATTTGATGATCTACAACTAGATATCCAATGAAGGAGAAATTCGATCAAAGAAAACTTCCCGATCATGCATATCCTTGTCTGCCTTCACATCATAAGCGAAAAGATTGCCTTCCTTAATGTAATGATCTCTTTCCCTTAATTCTCCTTGGAGGAGGAGTGTTTCTGCCAAATCGTTCCGATCCTAGAAGTGTACAGGAGTATTTCTTGAGCCGGCACGTTGTTGATGATGAAGATAGAGCAATATTACAAATGAAGTGCGTACATTAATTTCTTTCTCGCAAGCTTCTGGTCCATCTTCGTAAAAGCATCCTTGATATCTCTCCAACTCTGTAGTTTCAGTCGTCATGATCGTGGGTCATAGGTCGGTGGTTAGCAGAGATCGATGTGTGTATTATCAAGTACAAGCGACGTTGGACTAACCTACCTGCCGATAGCTCGACCAGTTCATCAAGATCACACAGTCCGTAATTGCTGACACACTCCACGGCGCGGTCAAATACAGGAGGATGATAAAATGTGGTTGTCAAACATCGATCGACGAGGCGTCGATTTGCAGCGAGGATCATCGACGAACATGAAAACCCCGATGTAGAGAATGGCACAGTGGTTAAAAACGCAACTGCGAGAGCTAGGGATAAAAGATTGATCATGGTTTTGTAACGCGGTATGAGAAGTGGTCGGGTACGTGCATCAATAGCACCGAGTTGTCTGGTAGGAGATCTTTTGGTGGCGAGCATGATGGAGACGGTGATGGTGATGGTATCTAGAGGAGGAGGGTGGTAGAGTTCGGAAGTGTCATTAAGACGTGTATCTACCGATTCCTATGTGAAGGATGTCATGTCTCCCGCCAAATAATATATTCATCGAAAGAGTGGTCGAGTCAATCAGCTTCTCCCCCGCAAAATATCTTCCACGTGTAAGATCTTGACTCGAGTCGACGCAATACCTCCCGCCATTTCTATGCCACGTGTAAGCTGATTGAGTCGAGTCGTCTGCCTCCCGCCAAATCGCTGCCACGTGTTATTTCCACCACGTGTAAGTACGATCACGATGCGATGGATCGGCGGATCATCAATCATCGACCTTATTCATAACCACAGTCGAACCGATAACTGACGAATATTATTTATTCACACGCACGAAGCGACTAAAGCAACAGTAACGAGTTACAGGTTATTTAATTGTCAACAAAATCGTGAGTGATGAGTGATACGATTGTCAATCGTCAGTGATCCTCGTTCTGGCCAAAGTTGTTTTTACCGGTTCAATGATCTACCCTTCCGCATTGAATTTCCGATCATCATCATCTCATTCAAAAACATGTACCATGCAATATCTGGATCAATTTTCCATACCCACATGCACCTATCCAGATTCCATCATCAAAGAGTAGATTGCGTACACACTACACACCCATGGACGATTCATCTCCCCAAACGAATTGTTCATTGCTGTCCCTCCAAACGGATGCCCTAGGGAGAGAATCACTCGCATTGCCATTGGCACTCGCTGCTGGACCTGCGCCTCCACCACCACCACCACCATTCATAGCGTCATACCGATATCCTCCCTCCCCTCCTTGCATGAACGATTGTTGTTCTTGATCCTCTCTCATTTCTGCTTGGACAAGGAGTGCTTCTGCCAAATCCTGACGATCCTGTTAATTCGTGATACCGAAGAAGTTATGTTAAGCAGCGAGTGTTTGATTTGTAAGAATGAATAGAGAGAGAGATAGCGCGCGGACAACGAATCTGTGTGTGACATGGTAGCGTTNGATCGTAACATCCAAACGAGCACATCACTACTCACATCAACCTCTACTTGACACTCATGAGGATTATCCCCAACGTAGCAATCAAGATATCCATCCAGCTCTTTCGGTAATGACAACATTGTCAAGAAGTAATTGAAGCAGACGATGGGCGTCGTTAGAAAATGAGAAATGATAGTTCAGCACACGACAGATCAAGACATTGTACTGCTCTGGATTCCAGAGTAACAAAAACTTCTCTCGCAATATTGATAGTAATACACAGCTCTCGCACTCTCACCCTCCGATAGATCCAACACCTCATCAATATCACACATTCCAAAATTATTTGCACACTCGACGCCACGTTCATAGGCCCGCGATACATCCTGCGTTGCCATGTCGAGATCGAGATCGTAGTACTCATTGTTCATTAGATCATTGGTGTTGCTATTGTAGGGTGGCAGCTGTTCGGGATGGTAGTACAACACGAAGGACGGCGATTTGACAATCTTGGTGTTGGTGTGCTGAATCGGTGTGGCTGGCATGAATGCCGACGCCTTGATGTCGATGTTGGCCATCGCCACGGTGAGGATGAATGCAATTCTACTGAGCATGACGATGATTTGGTGGTGATTGTGAATGGAAAACTTCAATAATGCCTCAATCTCCAACTCGCTATTCAGATTTAATGAGGTCGAGTTAATCTGTATCTTTTACAATGATACTTATGCTTATGCGGCTGTCATCGTATCGGCAGATGATTATTTGATGGTGATGGTGATGGGCGGATGCGGAGAGGATAGAAATAGCACTCGCGGGGGACGAAGCAGAAGCAGATGGTGGTGCCTGCTGCTGGTGACTTTCCCGCCAAAACAAAAAGATTCGCCGTCCCGCCGAAACAAAAGATCACCACCATCAACACTCACCATGCAGGTGCAGGCAGCCGCCATGCATGACCGTAGCCACAGCCAGCCATCACCCCTGCGCATCGTCATGGTCCTCCTCCCAACACCGATTTGATATCTAAAGCCGCGCCGATCAATAATGATATTCTCCCAGCCAAAACGATTACTAGCTCTGCAGCTTGCTGTCGTTTTTCGAGGCGTATGCAACGCTTCTTCATTGTCATTGTCGTCGTCGTCGTCGACATCATACGTCCACGGCCTGCCCAAGTGTAGCGGCGGCGGCATGTCCAAAACGAGACAATCAAGAATCTCATTTAAGAATCCATTCGCATTGAACATGGCACAAGATGAGAAAGATTACATGTCGCCCATGCGACACCGTAAGATATGCTGCACATCTTTTCCTACTCCTAATACACTCGCCATCTGATATCTGATATATCTGATTTGTTTGTTGCACCAATCTCGTGCTCCACCACCACTTTTATAACCCACACAGGTCCTCGTCCCGAAGGGGGGGATGTTGCCTACACAAACGAGAACATATTGCGTCAATTAAGATACTACAATAATATTCGGCAAGTGGGAGGTGATGATTGCATTTTGGATGTATATGCACGTGATCCAAATCAAATATCGACTGATACTTCCATCGCCACAACAACAGCAATGCATGTCAACGAGGAGGCGGAGGAGAAACAAAAAAAGAATAAGGAACAACTGCTCATACGTTACTGGTTCGTGGGCAAGGTCGCACGATGTACAGGCACAGTCTCACCAGAACAGGCCATTGCACGGCAATACAATCTACTTGAGGAACATGCCTGTCGAATCCGTCCCATTGAGTTGGGACGATATTTTGGTACTATTGAAATGTGTATGGCTCCGGGGAACACTGAGGTATTAATGGCGCAGAAGGATCCATGTGTTCGATTGCAAAAAGTACCGAGATTTGTTGAGGGTGCTGATGAGGTGGCATTATTAGAGGTGGGTTTGAATTTGGAGATTGTGACGAATCAAGGAGTGGGATTTTGTATTTATAGAGACGATGATGGCGATGTTGTTGTTCCGGCCTAGAGCTCGGGTTAGTTTCATGTCGGAGGTTGTTTGACTTTGTTGATTGCCACTCCACAAACGTCTGTCGAATGGAGCGCTCATTATAAACACACAACAAAAAGTGGAAATGAATTCACATTCACCAACCTAATGCAGAGAACTCGGAACTAAACAGCGAGACTACACATTCTACAGAATTATCTTTTGCCTCCGTCGTCGTCAAGCATCACGGAATTGAAGCGATAATTAATAATTAATCGATTCAGTAATTGAACCAGCAACATCCCACTGCTCATCAACAATCTCATTATGAGTAAGACTAGATACCATCCACTAGCCATTGGCCATTGTGGATTGTGGATTGAGGTATCGTACCATAGGATGAAGGTGGAGATCT
>JALLBK010001114.1:0-12195 GCA_036940085.1 Discostella pseudostelligera
ACAACAACAACAACAACACCCATACAGAACCAAAAAAGAAGCGTCCCAAGAAACAGCACTCAGCCAAGGCATTAGCCCAAATACACCACGAGGAGATTGCTGCCTTTCGTCGACGGATGGGAATACGATTATCCAGTGATAATAAGCAGGAGGTTGCTTTGGGGACACTGCCTGATCCTATATCGAGTTTTAATGAATGGAAATGTCCAACTTGGTGGAGGGAGGAGGGTGTCATCACTACTACGAAAAACAATTCATCGTCGTCGTCTACCAAATCTTCAGCAGCAGCACCACCATCAACACTGTTCCATCGAATTCATCAAACCATACTAACCAACATCGAACATGGCAAATGGCTTGAACCCACACCTATACAAATGCAGGCCATCCCATCTCTTATGGAGCGACGAGATATCATGGGTTGTGCACCTACCGGATCGGGCAAGTCCGGTGCTTTTGTGTTGCCGGCACTGATGTTGGCCAAGTGCAGTGAAGATGTATATTATGGCAAAGTCGTTAGCAATGCGGTAGATGCTACCAATGCAAAGAAGTATAAGAATAAGAAGGACAAGACTACCACCAACGTCGATAAAGTGGATTTGCATGGCCACATCCGCTCCATTCTCCTCGCACCCTCGCGAGAATTAGCCTCCCAACTCCATCGTGAAGCACAACGTCTATCCTCCAACATGCCCGGGAAATTCCACTGCACACTTTTATCGAAATCCAATGCAGGATTAGCCGTGGCCAATCAATTGGGTGGAAAGAGTGGATTAGATTGCTTAGTGACAACACCATTACGATTGGTCGAGTGTATGGAACGGGGGATGAAATTGCGTGGTGTGCGGTTGATTGTGCTTGATGAAGCTGATAGATTGCTTGATGCAAGTGATGGACGGAAAGACGATAAGTTGAAGAAGAAGAAGAAGAAGAAGACTGCCAAGAATGATTCCGATGATGAGAGCGACGAAGATGAAGCGGAAGTGGAAAGCGCGAATGAAGAAGCTTTGCAAAATCAACAACAATCGGGTTCGTCCCAATCACGTACATTCCTCCAACAAATCGATTCCATTCTATCCAACATACCCAGTTCGGCCACACGTGCTCTATTCTCTGCTACTCTCGGTCCGTCGGTACGTCATCTCTCGGAATCTATCTTACGATCGCCTATTGACATTACCACGGGAATACATGCCGGTATTGGCGGTAATGCGGCTGCCGGTGGTGCTAGCGAACATATCCAACAAGATTTGAAGTTTGTAGGCCGTGAGGAGGGAAAACTACTTGCGATACGTCAATTAGTTGCTGAAGGTATCACGCCGCCAGTGCTCATCTTTATGCAGAGCAAAGAACGTGCACAGGCATTGTTTGGTGAATTATTATACGATGGAATACGCGTGGATGTGATCCATGCTGGACGATCGTATGCCAATCGAGAACTTAGTGTACAGAAATTCCGGAGAGGAGAAACTTGGGTGTTAATATGTACTGATTTGGTGGCGCGAGGAGTGGATTTCAAGGCGGTGAATTTGGTAATCAATTACGATCTACCTGCTGACGGGGTGACGTACGTTCACAGGATCGGCCGTACTGGTCGAGCAGGAAGGCCGGGGAGAGCGATAACCTTCTTCACTGAGGCAGATTTTGACAATTTGCGCACAATTGCCAATGTCATGCGATTGTCTGGATGCAGTGTACCTGAGTGGATGTTAACTATGAAGAAGCAACCGTCGACGAAGAATAAGGTGACCGTACCTCCAAAAAGAAGTGGTATCGATACATCTCTCTATGATAAGAAGCGGAAGAGGACGAAGAAGCATGTCAAAAAGTGATTCGAGAATATTGTTCGCAGAGATATTAGAGGTGCGCAACCTTCGAAACAATAATCAATACTAAGTAATTGAAGCATACTGCACCTTTGATACTACCGAAAGACTATCTGATAGGGTGTAGACATCATCAATCATCACCTCAACTCCTCTTCGAAAGCATCAAGAACCGATCACCGATCCACCATCAGCATCAGCATCTCCATCACCGTCATGCCAACAATTCTACTTTGTCCTTGATTCTACTCATGCTCGATCGTCGAGCGAGAGGTCGAGATGAAAGGGAAGATGCCAAAACTTTTCGGCACTCGCTGCCACGAGTGTTCTTCCCGCCAAAACATTTCCAGCGCTGACGTCACCCTCCGACACGGCACAGCTGACGCTGACCAACACCACCAACAAAGCAACAATCAGCAAGCAACTGAGGAAGAGCGGCATCGACTTCGACGAGGGCGAGCATAGTACCTTAATTGATCCGACAAGCAAGCATATCCGAGGGCGAGTGTCCATTTTGATCCCAATCTACCAGTAAGTCCGTTCGGTATCTTGTTCGTGATGGTGGTGGCAGGTGGCGGCGGTGGTGTCTCGTCTGATCGAACCGGCAGGACGATACCTTTCACCGAATACTCTCCCAGCTGACACACTCATCTCGCTTGCTCGTCTGCGTCGCCAACTTTAGGTCTCTTACCTTACAAATAACCCACACGCTTAATACACATAATATATTATTATCATGCGGTCATCAATCCTCATCGCAGCCGCCACAACATCATGTGCACATGCCTTTGTCCAAGCACCTGCACCGTCACGGTCGTCGTCGTCAGTACTCAACATGGGTGTCTTCGATGGTGTGAAGGAAGCCTTTGGTGCCGACGGCATGGGAGAGTTGTCGGTTGAGCGAGAGACACCTATAGATAGGTGGATGGGATGGAATACCAAATCGGTAGATTCTCCTCAAGACGCTGTGGGAAGCAAGAGTACGTGTAGAAATATCTCACTCTTTGTTTTCATGCATTTTGTGTTTGTTTCAATTACTTACACTGCCTTCCCTTTTCCCTATCCGTCAACCATCTCTTTAACGCTATTTCCATCATAGCACCACTCAATTTTATCGATTCCATGGACACAAAAAACTATGTCAGCACTAGCCTCGCAAAACCAATGGGCATTGTATTTGAAGAGAACGATTCCGAATTCGGTGGCATATTCGTCCTAGAAATAACCGAGGGAAGCTCTTCCGAAATCGATGGTACTCTCCGACCGGGAGATCAGTTGGTGTCTGTGGGTGGGACGAAGGTTTCGGGTTTGCAGTTCGAGGAGGCTTTGGGTAAGATCATTGAGAGTACGGAGGAGAAGGTGAAATTGGTATTCTTCCGAGGGCCTGCGAAATTTTTATATGGACCTGCTGGGGCGAGTCAATCCTGGTTGGATGAGTTTATCAAGGGAGAGGCGAAGGTGGAGGCGTAGTGATGGATTTCTCTAGGGGGAGGATACATGAACTGACAGCTCTCTACGGGCATTTGCTAGACTGACCTTCGACTGTAAAACAGAATTGCACGTTTCACAGTGCCCCGCTGCTAATGTTTTGGTTACCAGTAACAGGTCCTAAATTGGATTGTTCGAAGACATTTTGTGTAAGCAAACATAGCATTGAAGTCCGGAATGATCAACCAACGGGTGACTTATCACAAAAGTTGCTGAAACATCTGATTACGGATTCTTTACAGAACTCTATGCTCTAATTGAAGTCAATCTTATCCAAAATCTTAGAAAGGGAGCTTGAATTCGAATTTTCCAGTAGTAGCCTTAGCAGGTGTCATCTCCTCAAGAGCTGCCTTCGCCGCCTCGATATGAGATGCAGCATCGGCAAGATTATCATACACACTCGTGCACACACCATTCTTGTCAAGGACGTAGGTGACACGGCCGGGAAGGAAACCAAACGCCGCCTTGGGAACTTTGAACGAGTTTCGCACTGCATCACCTTCATCGGCAAGGATAGAGAAGTCCAAACCAAGCTCGGCTGCGAACTTTTGCTTCGACTCAGCACCCTGTCCGGAGATACCGACCACGTCGGCCTTGTATTGCTTTCTGATGGATTGGATTTCTTTCTGGAACTCCTTCGCCTGGACGGTACATCCAGGAGTAGAGTCGGCGGGGTAAAAGTAAACAACGAGCGGCTTCTTATTCTTGGATCTGGTGAAAGTTTTGCCATTCTGATCGACGAGACTGAAGTCGGGAGCGGTTTCGCCAACGGCGAGGTTTAGTGCCGACGATGACGATAATGAAATAGTGCTGGAGGGAGCAAATGCCGAGGCACTAGCGGCGAAGGCAGCGATGAGAGCAGCGGATGTCTTCATATTGGATGTGATGATAATAATTGATAATGAACAATCATACGATGAAGCCACGGCGCCCGGAGGTGATAGGGATGGCGATGTTTGCCATGGTGACGATGACGATGATGATGCATTTTGTGAGTCAGCACTTTTTGCAGCTTATTGCTCTATTGTATCTCTAGCTAGCTGTGCTGCATTGCTTGTGTATGTTGCTTCGCTGCACCATCGCGATGGTGATGCATCGGAATGAATATGAACACAATACTGGTACTGGCGGCTGCGGTGTTGGTGTTGGTGTTGGTGCAATAGGTGGTTCGCATTTGTTGCCTTCGATCCCATGGGCTGGTAGAGCCGCAGAACTTCGGCAGCACACTTCGCGTAACAACACTTCTGATTCTGAGAACAGAAGTATCCAATGAACGCGTTTCAATCAACGAGCGGGTTGGTCGCCACCCCTATCAACAAGGCACGTCACCGCCAGCGAGCATCTAAATCTAATACCTCGTTGCAATCAACACCCAGCAGCATGGTCGCCCCCAGCACCAGCGGGGCAAAATCTACACCATCACGAGAATTCCGACGGCGTCGTCCACGTCCCTCTCCCATTGATAAAAATAACAATACAAATATCCACCGAGAATATCAATTATTGCAATCACAAACTCTCTTCCTACTCGCAACCGTGGCCCTGAGCTTCATACTATTTTTATTATTCACATTGCCCTTCGTGGCACTCCTCGGTTTGACAGTCATGGTAACCTCCTCGGGTGCACTGTTTCTTGTATCCTACGCAGCTGTGAAAACAAAATATCGGATAGAGCTCGAAGAACATCCATTGGGATTGATCCGTCATTTACCACAATCGGTACAGACTCATTTGACAGAGAAGTCATTGCATAGCTGTCTTAGTCCTACTGCCTCGACGGAATCATTGGCGTCGCTATCCCGATTTAGTAATCATAATTCTTTGCCACAAGCACCGGAGCAACAACATCACAGAATAACAAAGAGTCATGATGGGGTACGTCACTGCAGCGAATGATCCATTGCTCGGTGAGGGGGGGGGGGGTATGTGCATCTCATGTCCGTGAACGGCCAAGGAATTGTCCGGTCACATCTTTGGCGGCGCTTTGGTAAGGGTGCTCGATTTAAATGAGTAGACTTAAATTAAGCACATATATAAGCGGGGGATATTATGTAGAGGGGGGGATTGTTGAAAACAGGGCGATTTTCAGAAGATGCTGCTATCCGAGTGCGACTCTGAGACGACGTATTACAAATGCGCATCACGAGGAGTTGAGGGGATCTTAGTCATCGGTTTGTCAGCAAAGCATGCTCAACGGGAGAGGTCAGCAACTCCACGTACGCACATAAATGGCTCAATAAATATCTCACGTGAAAGTTGACACACTCATTGCGAAGGAAAGACCAACCGAATAGATTTTGTTGCTAGTCTTCGAGGAGTAGAACTGTACATAAAGTTTACATTAATTGACAAATCAATATCTACTGTGTCTTGGAGAAGGACTGGCACAAATTGCCATCGTTGGTTTTGGGGACGAAGTCTTAAGTTGGCTCTTAGTACCAAGGGACATGATCTTGAGTGACTTCTTGACTAGACCGCCAAGAACACGTCGGCTCTTTTTCGTCTTCCCGTGCGTACTAGGCGAAGGACGTCTCGTTGTCGAGGATGTTGGTGTTGGGACCTTCCCGGAAGAATTGGAAGCGCGGGGCGATTGTCGTAGCTTCACCCTTGCATCTCCAGTAGTTGTTGGAAATGCAGAAGTTCCCGAAGACGCATAGCGGCTTTGATTCTTCTTCAATATCGACACTGGTGACAGGTTGGTGTTGCTATGGGGCGAATCAAATCCATACGTGCGAGGGGAACGATGAAAGGTAGGCGACATCATATTCACGGTAGGTCCCATTCCAGTTTCAATATTATTCATCGATGCACGGTTTGAAGACGGAGAATAGAAATAGGATCGTTGTGCCTTCTGTCTGGGGGCTCTACTTGATGATGCCACAAAATCGTTCCAGTTGGTTTTACTCCCACCGTACTCATTAAAGGTGAAATGCTCCGATGGCATAGAACCATGTAGACTCTGAGGGATGAACGCATTACCATCACTGATGGCATATCGGGACTCCTCGAAACATTGTCGACTTTCACGCATATTATTGTCGTATGAATCTAGTGCATCCCGAGATTCCTGAACGCCGCCTCGTGTTTCTGGAAGCATCCTCCACGGATTATCTGAGGAATAGATTAGACTGTTGTCTTCCTTGGAAAAGTGACAATCTCCCATTTCCTCACCACTAACATTATTTCCACATGCCGCATCGTATGCATTTAAACACTCTCCGCGAAGAAATTCTCCCTCGGAAGCACATGCCATCCCCATGACTTCAATTCTCTCGCCCAACTGTTGTGCACTCTTGCCTAAGGTAGATGATATGTCAACGATTCCTTTATATAAATCAGCGAATTGTATGGCCCCCGAAGAATTTATGCCACAGCCGTGTCGGGGTGCCTTGGTTCTAGGTCCCCATCGAACCTTTCGCTTCTCGAATGTCGTCGTAGTGTTATCATCATCGGCGGCAATATTGCGTAGTATTGACGACGTTCTGACCGAGTTGTCAACGACGGTTGCGTTCGTTGCGTTTGATACATCGTTATTAAATCCATCAATGACTCCAATGGATTCCAGTGACGAATCTGATTTTATGTTGAGGAGGTTCGAGCTGCTTCTATCGACATTCCTACCATTGACGCCGATGGATCCCTCGCGTCTCGTTAGTGGTTCTTCGCCTGAACGTGCAAGTAGGATCGCATCCGGACGATGGATGTTGGGTGTTTGAACCTTGTGCATATTGTTCTATAATGTTTTGATAGAATGGAAGCTCAATGGCAATGAGTGACCACTAGCCACCACAACACTATGTTGATGTTGGTGAAGTGGAAATCTGTGGTTCGCGTCGGAAGGAAGTTGAATTCAAGGGGCATGCCTAACTTCGAGACTCATTGTGCTAGTATAGCCTAATTTACACATCTTTGAGAAATATATCCTCGCTGATTTTCCTCTTTAGATCTATTTTTGGTACATTGTGAGAAGTATAGATACTAGTTTCTCACAATCGTCGTTGAACTTTCGCTTGTGTGGTTTGGAGTGGTTGACGGCGGCTGCGGGCGGAGGATATACACAATATTATCAATTTAACATCATGGGAGTAGGCGGTGTTTGTACAATATTTTCCTAGAGTAATCGACATTAACATCGAATGATACTACCGCACCTATCTCTCATTGGAAGTGCATAGTTTAGCAACAGCTACGCGGTAAAAACCAAGGAGGCATAGAAATAATGGTCGTGTCGACCACAACTTCGAATCCGACGCAGGGCGTCCATCCTGGCAACGATGCGGATTCCATGTTGTTGGATATTGCCAGACAGCAGGCATTGATTAAGCAGCATGCCGCGGTATTGTCTGCTACTGGTGGTGTGGGTGGTGGTGATATTGGTCGATTAGCTCCACCCGTTGAGCAACGTTCGGACATAAATTATGTCGATGTCACACGACGTGCTGAACAGCAGCAGCAGCAGCGCGAGCCCCCGCCGCCGTCCACCACCGGCAAACCACCACTGAACAAGGCTCTGCTCATGGCACAATATTATGCCATGGCTTCAAAACTAGCCCGTCAGCAACAACAGCCCCAGCCTCCTCAACAGCCACCAAAACAAACACCCCCTCGTCCACAACGTGTCATAACACCTGGTATGATAGCTCGCCGTCCTATCGAAATGAAGCACAACATCATCATGCGTTCTGGAGGTCATAAGAAAAGCACCGACTCTGTATCGGAGAGTGTCAATACTGATGCTACTGAACACATTTACAACACTAAACTGGCGAATTCACGGCGAAAAAAAGAGACTGCTTTTCAACCCACGTTGGAACGGTCGGATACGTTTGAGCCCGTTGAATCGGTCGAGAGTACCAGTAGAGATGATAACCTTACCACCCCCAAGGAACTCAAGAAATCGCAATCAACAAAATCAGATGTTTCCAAGAATAGTCTCAAGACTGAGGCGGAGATTGTGCTCCAAAACTCTCCGAGGAACGATCGTACCAAGCTTTTGACAATCGATAACGAGCACCTGAGTAGTGCGGGACATCCAAAAGCAGTATCAAATGCTAATCAAAAGGATTCTAAGAAACAGGTGGGACCATCAAACGTTCCGTCAGAGGTTTCAGACTCTGGCATGACAAAAATCGCAGTCAATCTTGGGACACAATTGGAACAGATCAATTCAAAGATGGAGAACCTTCAGAAAGAGCTGATTTTGTTGGCACGGCCAGATACAATTAGTGACAAGACGAAGCATGTTCCCAGCCAGGAGTCTAAATGTGAAGATAGCATTCAGTCTCAAGAAGTCAGCAAGGGTGATAGTAAGAGCAGTGGCCAAAGTGAGAACAGCAATATGGACAGTGGTAAGAAGAAGAGTATTCGTATACCGAAGTTATCTACGAAGTACAGCAAGAGATTGGATCTGGATGGTGCGAGCAAGGATGGCGATGAGAGTGGTCTATCCCTCACCATGAATTCAACATTGAGCCATGCTGAATTCCTATCGGTTCAATCGTCCATTACGACCGATAAAGCAGCATTCAAGCAAAAACCAGGAGTTCTGAGACGTACCGCGTCATTGGTCAGGAATCCAGCGTTGGCGCTACGTCGTTCCAAAGCAGACAAGGAGCGCGAGGAGTTGACGAAGCGCATCAAGCACGCACAGACGGTAGCACGTCTTGACAATCGTAAAAAGGAGGTGTTTGACGATTGCTCGAACGACATCGTCGAAAGCGAGGACTCTCCGGACCAATGTTTTACGGGAGACATACTTATCAGAAACCGCATGCATGACACCGATGTGGTTCAATATCATTCCACGAACGGCTATGGGATGCCACATTATAATGATCTTGTGCTTGGTGCTGACTCCATGTATGAAGACACAGATATTATTCTTGACACCACTGGTACTTTTGATCATCCGTCCACGAGGAATCAGCGAGTGATGGCTCAGCATCAAGCAACGCAAGCTCACGAATCACCATATTATGAGATAGTCACTTCTGTTCCTTCCAAAGAAATTGCGATCCAAACTAGCCCACTTCGTAGCAACACCCCAACCGCTAGCGAAGTTGGCACATTTAACAATGTCATGGAATCGCTTGGACTTTGTGGGGCAAGGTTTTGTATGGGGACGAGCAAGGCCATGTTGAGTTGTGCCGACTCCTGCAGTGACAATCCCAATGGGAAAAAGGTGGTGGTGAGCCAGCAGTTATCAGCTTTCGATAATGAGATGATGGCCCGTCTATCACCCAGGAATGGAGTTGTTAGGAGTACTTCTCATGCGTCACTACCCAGTATGTTACCCCCTTATGCTGATAAGATAGAAACCGAGCTGGAGGCAGCGGGTATCTTCACAAAAGCATTATCGATGGCACTTCAGGCAACGGTTGGTGGCAACAATCAAGATCAACAACCAACGAACTTGAATCAACAATTGTCTCGTCCTTCTAATTTACCCCAACAGAACACCAACCAACAGATGCACAGAACAAAAAAGCAAGCGTATGCTGACTTTGAAAGTATTGATGGGCGCTTTGTAAATCCGGACCATCTCCACAAGCGTAAACCGAAGCACGTTCCTCGTGACATTGCAGTGACACCCAAAAGGAAACATCGCCATGGGAGCAAGGATGGGCAGCATCATGAAGGTGATGGGTCATCAGATCGATCCGACGACGTGAAGAAAACAAGCAAGGCACCGAAAAAGGGGTTCGGCAAATTCATGCATAAGATCGGTCTTGCGAGATGAATGAACACAGTGTGAACGATTGTATATAAGTCGAACTCGCTCGAGTACTTCCGATCTCACTCTCGCTAGTTGATGTTATTTCTCCGCCATATATTATTCCAATGTCGTTTGCGGACCCGACGGTTCTCCGTGGTTTCCTTCTCTCCCGTTATCGATGCCGCCGCCGCCTCTGCATTCCTCGCAGCTAAATACCACGACAACACATTCACACCCTCAGCGAGTAATTTCCGTTTCTCAAATTCCAATTGTCGTTGAGCCTCTAGGAGTTTATGTCTATCACGTTCGAGGTTCACTCGATCTAGATTCAAGAGGCGTAATTTATTGTTGTACATTTCAGTTCGTCGGAGACGCTGCTGTTCGTCTTTCGAAGAGCGTTGATTGCGTGATGGTGATGATCTCGAAAATGGAAGCCTGATATTAGATAAAATTTGAAGTGGAGCCCACCGTTGGCTCGGTTCTATTCGGCTTTGACTTTTGTACAATTTTTGGATGGCATTCACAACCCTGATCGAAAGGACATGCGCTGATCTTATCACATAGACTAAATATCGTAAAGACCCGGTACCTGCATCCATGCAGGCGGTTGCACATTTCGAATGAGTTATTGCACGCATCAAAATGCATTGCACTGCGTAGAATGAAGCAAGCAGGGAGGTTTGTAAGGCCCGCATCGTTCGTTTAGCTGCGGCCCTCCACTTCGGTGCAATGCTCGCTTCTTCCAGAAACAGATAATCCCAACAACTTCTTATTACGTGTGATGTTGTTCTTAGGCACGCCAGAGTGCTGCATTCGTCTTTATCGTCATTGTACAGCACATCCAAAATAGCAATCACTGCATAAAACACCGCCGAGCCCATGAGAAACATTGCACTCAGTAAATGTGCCATGGGAGCCACAATAAGCGAAATGAAGGTTGCATTCTCCCTTGGTGGAAGAGGGAGGTACGTGGATAGTAAAATATTTTGCACAGTAGATGATGCATTTTTCCAATTGACATTGCTCGAAGTAGGCGAAGAAGATGTCGCAATTACAACCATTTTATGCAAATGGTCGAGCTTGTCGTGAAGTTGTTGCTCGAATGGTGCATCCCCTGTTTCATTTACTGATAGCTTGCTTACAATAATGTGCTTGTTATGTCCACCATTGTCCATTGCAGATGAAGCTCCAAGGACAAACGAAGCACTTGAATCAACATTGTGTTGCTTGGTATCACTCTCATCGCCATCACCACTTTCATTCTCATCACTTTCATGCTCTTGGACCATTGTCAGCTGTAGTGTTTTCCTCTCCTTCTCACTTTCAAGTTCATACTCGGCCATGGCCTTTTCAATGGCATTGGAACTGCATGCAATCTGTCGTTGTTGAAGTCTTCGTATTCGCAATCTTTCCTCGAGCAGTGCTCGGTGGATTGCCTCATCTTTGTCAAAGAAGTTTCCACCCGTTCCATCATGATTACACCTCACGCTACTACGTCTCCTATTCATGGAAAGTCGCAATTGCTCTGCAAGACGCGCTTGTTGGAATAAATCTGCCATTCTCGTGACCTCCTGATGATCTTCATGATCTCGTACTTCGTCATCATCAGCATCCCTTCGTGCCCCCCTCGACAATTTAGACAGTCGCAATTGTTCATCCAGACGTGCTCGTTGGAAACCCTCCAATATTCTAGATTTATCCTCCTTGGTTCGTAGTCGAGGAAGGAGGGCATCGATTAATTCCACCATGCCTGCGTCTTCATCGTTGTTGTTTTCGAAAGATTGGTCATTGTTCACGCCGTAGGGATGTATGAATCTGTCAAAAAATACGTACAGTGTTGTTGAAGTAGTAGGTGAAATTGATTGTGATTGTCGCGGTGGCTGTGGCGGAAGAATAGAGCTAGATGGCAATAATGGAAGCACCCTTCCACTTCCAATGAATGCGACGGTACATGTGCGAGGTAGAGGCAGACATTGCACCGGCGCGCTACCCAAATAATAATAATAATAATTGAACACCACGGTCACCAGAAAAGAAAGGCGAATGCGGCTAGCACGTCGACGAGGACCAGTAGTTGATATCATCGACGACGATGTAGGCATTGCTCCCGCTCGATGCCTTGATGTTAGGGTAGTAGGTGCAGCGACGGACGTCATGGTCAAGGTC
>JALLBK010001115.1:0-13672 GCA_036940085.1 Discostella pseudostelligera
TGTCAAACCTCGAGGAGGTAATGATGTGGTGATGGTAGAAGGCGATGGAGGAGAATGCCGAATGTGCACTCCTCGGCTTACTGTCAGATTGTGCATTGATCGTGATTCTACGTCCAGCGATGCCGAGACCGAAACACCTGGGAAATACAAACACCGTTCAACTACTGCTGCAGTTTCCTTCTCCACGTCTTCTCAAACAACCAAAACGGTATGCATCGATAGAGCTTCCTCTCCAAGACAAGGCAGTGAGCAATGTACTTTGGAGCATTTAGAAAAAATGGCTGGACAATTGAACTCCAAAGAAGTCGAACTATCAAACAAAGAAAAGGAAATACTCCTCGAGGAGGCATCTCTTGAACGAAAACGATGTGAATGGGAGCAGTGGCGTCATCGAGAAGAAATTGCATGGCAAGAGAAACTGCGACAGAAGGAGGTGGCAATGCTTAAAGCCGTCGAGGAACGTGTCCACGTTATTGAGAAGGAGAGGATAAGTGCACTGGAGTTATCCAAGAATGAATATGACAAGTTAGAAACGAGGTTGCGCAAAGCTCTCATCGATGTCGAGGCGAAGGAACGTCAATTGAAACACGCGGAAGTTGGTCACCAAAATGAACGTAAGAGTAAGTTGGCAGAGTTGGAAATGAGAGAGAAGCTCATGAAAGAAGAATTGAAACATTCGGTTGAAATCGAGGTGAGCAATATTCTCGATGGGTTGAAATATTCAGATGATCACCTTTTCTTCTCATTCAGCTACTGTACAATAAATAAAGCGAGTAAAAGTAACTGCAGCAGTAGAACAAGCTGTCGCAGCACAAACAGTGGCGGCGGCAGCAACGAAGAAAGTGACTCAGATTGAACTTCAGATGGATCAATTACGCGAACAACACAGGGCGACATCCGAAGTAGCCCTTCTACACCAGGTAGCCAAACTCAAAGGGCTCCTTGCTGATAGCGAGCGACGAATCGAGGCATTGAAGGGAGAGAAGAACACAATAGTTGCCGAAAAGGAGCAGTTTCGAGCAAATGTACACAAACTGGTAAGTTGATTAGGTCTTTGTTGGCATTGCTTTATTCTTCGTCGCATACTGACAAACAAATAAAATGTGGTTCGCAGGCAAGAGCTCTCCGACAAGAGCGTGAAAAGTCAGTTGCAAAGAAGAGAGAATGCAACAATCAACAAGTTTGTCTAAGCTACGATAAACATGAAAATTCATTTGCGCTCAGTGGCGACCAGGACGAGATACAACGCATATTATCAGATCTCAGTAGGATTTCACAAGGAACAACTCCGCCTATCAAAGTATGCAGTAGATCGTCGAACAATACACCACCAATTCCAAATCCGCCACCGTTGCATCCAATCATGACGAAGACAAGTACGCAGCAGCAGTTCCCACTCGCTATGTCGCAGAACACGGAACCGAAAACAATCCCTGCTGGTTTCAGATGACATTGACAGAAAAGGCGTCGAAAGGTTGCAGGCTCCGTGACGTTGATAATGATGCTGCCGCTGCATGCTGCAGCCGCCGAACAGTAAGGATCTACGAATTTTTGGCGGGAGAATTCATGCATCCAGGAATTCATACAAGCTAGTCTTGAAATTTCACGTAGGAATAAGTAAGACCCATCCTTGTATTGAATTCCGATGCCGATTCATTCATATGCTCAAATTTGAATTGTCCGTTCGACGGAAATTTTCTTTTCTTCCCACACCATGTTGTGCCCGGCAGCTGCCGCCATGCCAACTCCCAACTCCGCACCTTTATCCGCCTCCCCAAACCGACTATCAATATCAACACCAATCGTTCATAATATTATTATTTCATCGAAGAGGAAGTGAGGCGGTACATCTATTCATATTCAGTAATAGACAACAAGCCATGGGAGATACGACGACCAACAACAATGCCGCCGAACAAGGCGAAATTCCATGCTCGAATGATTCACAGTTCTGGCTCGATTTGGGTAGGGTCGTCGACGATGATGATACCTACAACCCATGTTTCAATGTTACTATTCCTGAGATTGTAATCGTCGACTCGGCGTCAACGACGACTGCACCACCATCAACCGAAGACAGGTCATCTTCTACCTATAAGACATTCTACAGCTGTTTTAGTGATGATAGTACCATTGAAATGAACACCAACGGCGTCACCTCAACGCTCACTGCCGATGCTACCAAAGTATTTCTCACCTACGACTACGATCTTATCACTTCCAAACCACTTGATGACAAAATTTTGACCTCATTATCAAATGATATGGCGTATGACTTGGCAGACAGATATGGGTTGGTCGACTGCAATATCGAACCTTCTACGAAGAGAAGATCGTTGCGTTCATTGAAGGTAGGCGATGTGATTGCATTGGATAACAGTCCACTAGATCAGAATTTAGCCGATCAGTATGAATGTGAGGTCCCAGACACTCTCCTATCGACAACCACCACCACCATTGACACCACCATCGTCTGCACACCAGTTCGAGGATTCATGAAAGCCTGGCTTTCGAAGTCCACTACCAACAAAGTGCAAATTAAGTCTGAGCTCTTGACAATGATTGAAAATGGAATGTTATTTGACTCGTATACAAACGAAGATGTACTCAAGACTGTCTACGTTGGCAGACGACCGGAAAATACGGGCAGCGATAACTTGGGAGCAGTCAACTCGGCGAATGTAGAAGCAATTGGTTCACAACAGTCTGAACCCACAAAGCGCTCACCACTCATTGCCATTGGCATGTCCTTATTCTTCGTAGCCATTGCTCTCGCCGTCGCCCTAGTGGCGTACAATCGTCGCAAGCGCAGAAGAAAGTATTTCAGCGATGGTCCAGACGATATGAGCAATCCAAAGAATTCGGCATTGGCTGTGCAGGCAGCGTTGGCAGATCGGCATGAACATGCACCGAAGGATCCAGACGATATCCAGTTATTACCATCGATGGACAAGATTGATATGAGAAGTGTGTACTCGGATGGTACGTCGTCTGCGGATGCCCACACAGAGAATTATACCGATGGAACGGTGGGCAAGTATAGTTTCATGTATGATGGACTCTATCATGCCGATGGCAGAGGGTCAGACCTTGCTGCCATGGGCATGGCGTCATCGTTGGCGACGCAAACATTCAACAATGAGGCGCCACGGGTGGATTAGTGTGTGTTCCCGACGGAACTCGACGCCATCACTTTGAACAAATCGATGTATTGAATGTTTGTTGCGCATTTCATAAATGATAACTGTTGATTTAGTGCCGAACTATCTTAATTATTGATTTCGTACTATTTCTATTAATCTGAATTATCTCTACTATCTTTCTCTAACCTAGTGTGGAACATCAATTTGCCGACCCTACATATGTGGTGTTGGAACTGCTTCAGCTCAGTCTTCGTTGCTGTCGCCCGGCAGAACGTGCTCGAGCTCGTGCTAGCCTCTCTTGACGATCTTCTCTTGCGCTCGATGACTCACTCTGAAGAGATTTTGCCGAGTTGTTGAACGCAGGAGTAGTATGGTTGCCACCATCAAAAGAGTTTAACGATTGCAAATTCGCATTCAAGACATCATCCATCGAGGGCGGGACGGGCTCTATGTTTGGTTCTGTTTCTTCGCTGTCTGAGGTCGAATCACTAGAATCACTCGATGATTCGTCACCACCCGACTTATTTCGCACAACTGCTGGATTCTGGTGAATTATTGGTGGTATTTCTCCTACTGAAGGATATGCCCCCGCCTCATCGAATTGTCCATTTGGTGATCTGTGGTTCCATAGAGAGGACAACGCTGCAATTCCATGCATATCCTCGTGCTGATCGATGAAATGCGGTGCGGTTGTAGCTGGAACGCTTGAAGCCACTTCCCTCCGGGTCTGATTTGTATTACTCTGGTTCGGGCGTTGCAACGGCATAGATCTGTGATGAGGTCCAATATTTGGATGGGGTTTCTCTCTTTGCCACAATGATTGACTCGACATTCCTCCTATTATCCGATTTTGATTTTGCTGCCAGTGAAACGGCATAGAGCCACGTTGAGACTCTGGATCGTGGCCGCCATCTCCTTGCGTCATAACGGATCTAAATGTTGATGAATAACCTCGCCCGAATCTCGCGTCAACCGACTTCTCTTGGCGACTTCTAGCAATGATGCACAAGACGCCGATCAAAAGTATACAGGCAGAAGAAAGAACATAGATTGCAATCAACAAGCCTTTGTTTGATTTGCTCTCTCCTTTGGTTTGGATAGTCATTGCTTCAGCTAAGGCTGGGGATTTTAATACTTGTTCGCGTTCGCCAATGAAAATTGCTTTAGCAACGATACCCGATTCGTACTGTCCAGAATTCATGCTCGTTTGAACGTGTGCCAGTAGCGATTGCGCAGTTTCACCCAGTGATGCTTTGGAGGTTCCTGATTCAGCGAAAAATGTGAAGCTCCCACTCACAGGAGTGCACGTCGTTGGGTTGGAAGTATCAACATCTACAATACAACCCGGAGCGTCGGCGTCCGGAGGGTCGTATGAAGTTGACCACAGGCCAATCACGTTCTCAAACCCATTTTGTAGTCGTCTACCAGAATATGTGATATCGCACTGAATCAAATCGGCGATATCTTGCAATATTAACGTCTTGACATCTTTCAATGCCTCACTGACAGGTACATCAATCCCATTGTGAACTTCATAATCAAATGCAACCTCAGCAGATACTGGGATGGACGTATCCGACTGATCAACTTGATACCCAGCACCACAAGAATATCTTATCTCATCGGGTCCAGCTACTTCCGCATTTGATAGAAACGCTTCTTCTGTTGATGGTGCCGTTTCGAGAGATGATGGCAAGGATGTTGAAACATCTTGATCAGCTGATGGCGTAAATGTTGAAATATCTGGTTCGGGTGACGGGAGTAAAGTTGGTGGAAGGGATTCACCAGATTTTGGTAAAGGCGTTGGCCGAAGAGTTCCAGTAAGAAGCGATGGAAAAGTTGGTAGAGGAGATGGAGGTGCAAATTGTGGAGATATGACAGGTAAAGATGTTTCGGGAGAAATCGATGGCGGCAGTGACGGTGGAAGTGACAATGTTAGCGGAGCAACGGGAGGGAATGTTGGAGGTGCCGGCGGAATTGTTTCGGGAGCAGAGGTAAGTTCTGTCAGGATTAGACATGGTAATGAGATGATGAAAATTGGGCTTCGAAAATCCGACGTGTAGCTTCCTTACCTGTCACCTCCACAAAAGCAAATCTCATCTCATCTACGACCTTCATGAAGTTCTCCGCCCGTTCTGGGCCTCCATCGAGATCACCAGTTCCGCATGGCTGAAATTGAGACAAAGGACAAAGAGTGGGATCGTCAGCATTACACGTGTTGAGTCTACTGAAATGATCAGGAAAGCAAATATGAGATCTTACCGGATTATGGCAGCCTCTATTAACGATCCCTGAGACAGCATTTATAAATCCTTCATCCACCATACCACCATCGACGAAACTGCGCAATTCATTAATGTAATTCCAACCGCCTTCGTCATATTCCTGAACTTCATTCATCCAGTAGAAAAATCCGGCTGCGAAAAATGTGCATAATGAGTCAATACACAGACGTTGCAATAAACTCACACCGATGACTTAGACTCACCAATCCACTTCAACTCAGAATGCTCTTGACTCCAGCAAATCGTCTCTATGAAAGGATTGTTGGGAAATGCATTCACAGTCGGTATTAGATATCGGATAACCAGCGAAGAGCATATGCATTCCAAATCCTCTCACCTGGATCCTTGCAAAAATCGACATCTGGATACCTCGACTCTCGGCCTTCATCTGCAGCTCGTTTTCCCAAGAAATAATTCAGCTTTCCAAAATTGCTGTTGATGCGAGATAGCAGGGAGATGATTAGTTCCATAACGTGCGAGACTCAACAGAATGGCAAGTCCGGTTCCAAACAACTCACCATACTCCAGACGTTTGAATAACTCCACGACCCCACCAGCAACATCCTTCCACATCTGTTCGGCCAGCTAAGTCGGGTATGCAAGTAAGGAATATTTTCATTAGTGAAAGAATCATGTCGCATGACGATGCAAATACTTGTTTGGAACTCACCACCGTTCGGATATGGTACATCATTAATAGCCTTTCCTCCCTTCTGTCCCTCATAGGCATCACAAGATTCGGGTGGAGTTGCCCATGGATTGTCACAGGCGTAGTTAAAATCCCAATAACCCGTCTGGGGAATGATAGATTTGGGAGTACACATCATTGGACCTGGTGCTCCCCACCTGTGAGTAACATATTGATTTAGGCGATTACATGATGCGAATTGTATGGGTTAGAATCACAAAATGAGAAGTTCGTGCTTTATGCCATCGTTACTCACCACTTGGCATTTGTCACAGCAGTGATGGTCATGTTAGGGTCGACTTCACATTCCATATGCTTTTCCTCTTCACTGCAGTGATAGTCCTAAATAGAGAGAGTGAACGCAACGAAATAATTTGAGAAATGATTGCGCATGCAAAATGTTTTGAACACGGGTGTGCATGATAAAATCTACCCTCTTCCCTCACCTGATAACTCTGACCAAGCTGGCCACAGGAATTCGATATGGGGTACATCTTTTCATCTCCTACTCGATCCCATGAGTTTTCATCGCAGGCATCCTGTATATGAAATAACGATGAAGCAGAATTGCAGGAGGTGTGAGTATTTGCATTCATGATCAAGGAGAAATACATGCATCGCTACCAATTATGTTGTGTAGCCATCTCTCTCTCTTTGTTTCAATTTCCGATGGGCGGTACTCACATAACGTATCGTCTCCTTCATCGCCTGGGCCAAAAATGCCGCAACATTAATCAACCCATACATGTGACAATGGGCACAATCTCCTCCCATGTACAGCTTTTTACCTGCCACTCCCTCGGAATGCATCACTTGCATGCCACCAAAGAACCCATCGAATCGATATACACTCGATGGCTCCCATTCCATGGCCGGTGTTTCATATAAAAATATATTGTTATCAATAACGTCTTTCATGGATTGAAATGTGGCCTCGACTGCGGCTACGCCGGTGAGTCCATCGAGAGAATTGGCAAGTGAGTTGGAGTTGGAGTTGGTTGACGATGACGATGACCATGATGATTGGGTGGTTATCACAGGCGACGAGGCGGGTGTGGTAATAATTGTTGTTGCGGCGACTGTCGCTGCCGTTGGCGTGTTGACGAAGGTCAATGCGTCGCTTCCAGAAGAGCTGATGCTACTACCACTAACGCTACCACCATCAATCGAACAAGATGTTACGCCCGCAAAGCAAATGAGGCCGTCGGCACAGCCATATCCCAGCGGGCAGGATTGGACGCACGCCGTCGATGCATCGTCGTAGGTCGAACCGCACCAAAACAATTCTTGACTTTGGACGACTAGTAAGAGGAGTAATAGTAGGAGTGAAGTAGTACCATTGCAAATCCCCATTTTTCAGAAGTATCTATTGGAGATGATGATGATGATTACCAAAGCATCCCTTGCGCAGCTTCATGGTTCATTAGATTGTTGAATGGATGCACGAAGATGCTTGCACGAGGCACGAGCCGCAGAGCGAGCCGTCGCATTAATCATTTTGGGGCCGACACATCAGCCCCACAGAATAAGTAGGGCTGGGAGAAAAAGCTTTCGAATACCCACTAGTTCAGTAGTCGAACATAAACTAGATAGAGGAGGAGCGAGTGAAAAGAAAAAGGGAAGAAAGGGAAATTGGGAGAGTCTGACGTCATCCCAGCTTCCCGCCAATTCTTATGATCACAAATCTTCAATCTTCAATCTTCGGAGTGTCACATGCATTGCACCCAACTCATCTCACTCCTCTTTCTCCCTCCTACTTCCACAGCACCACATCCAACCCGATCACGAACACGAACGAATGAAGCCTGCTGCTGTCAGCTCCGTTGGGATAGGTTCGGGTCAAAATTCAACTTGCTTGGTTCAACCGTCGGCACCAGCATTCAGCATGTCATGATCTGAGACATTGAGCACAAGCTTTTTCTCATCACTCATCAATACCATACTTCGTCAAATGATATCAATCGTGGTGTCTACTACCGACAATGCAAATCGATCGAAGTATTTGCACCTCGGATCATCATCTCCTCTTTGGCAACCACATAAAAATGGACAAGGAATCCAACAGCAAGCGTCGGAAGCTAAGTGTCGATTATGATAACGACGACGGTGGCGTCAGCTTGGCAGTAGCCATCACATCGGATAATGCGAACTCTACATCTGAAANATGATAACGACGACGGTGGCGTCAGCTTGGCAGTAGCCATCACATCGGATAATGCGAACTCTACATCTGAAACGTTTGATCATCCAGGCAACGAAATAGTCGATAGTGATGACGAAGAAGAGTTTCTACTTTCTCTGGGGTCCAACTGGGAGGAGGATGACGGAGACTGGTATGACACCATCATCTCATCATCACCATCACCTACCCAAACCATCGAGAGCCAAGAGCCTGCACTATCAACGAACGAGCACATGAAGAGATCACGACCTTCGTCGCCCATGACACACTTGCCACTTCTCCGCCGCCAGAGTGCAAAAGAATTCTACGTTTCGGCCTCCTCTCTCGAATCTAGTGATGAAATCGATGGGGGTACTGTGCCCAAAGATGATGGCGCCCAACGCGATGGTAAAACACGCTGTAGCCTAGGAAACAATCTCATGATATCCATCCAAGCATGCAATCGCAACGCTTCCGCTCCGCATCAACATTTGAACGACAGCTATGTCAAGGACAATGATTTTGTCATGCCCATCATGCCACTCATTACTCCTCCGTCATCACCCCGACGGATACAAGTGGTATTTTCCACACTTGACAGTGGCGTTGTAACAACGACAATTATGGAAGAGGAGGCAACGATATGTGAATGGCCATGCAATTTGACTGTCGATAATGCGATTACGGCAGCGTTGGAGTTGGTCCCTGCTGTTTCGTGCAATACATTGCTTGCGTAAAGATAGTTATCTTTTTTGCTCGTTTGTTTAACGATGCCATTGCTAGGATATCTCGATTAAAGTATATTGCATAAACCTGTGCGCGTATCATGCCGCGAGAAGAGAATGATTGCACTCACATTTAATGTCTCGCTCATAATACGAAGCTGCAAGAGATGATCACATCATACCGTTGGTCTACCTATTCGGGTCCATTGAAAAGAGAGATGACAGCGTACTAATTTTAAAGCATTTCGTCGCTCATTTGTATTGATAGTGTTATGAATGTTTCCTTTACATTCCGTTGCTCTATTGGCTTGTGAGTGTTCAATGTTGCTGTACATGTCTATAATGTAGAACTGGTCCATCCTCTCTTCTCATCATTTGGTGCCAATTTTGAGGTATGACATTGATTCAAATATATTAAGGACCAAAAAACAACAATACATACGCGATTCGTTGCCAGCAGATGAACTCCATTGACTCTCATATAATCCGTATGCACCACGGCTTCATTTTGATACAATTTGTCATGACCGGGAATATTGTGTTCAAGACTTTCAAAGGTACCTCTTTTTCCGGAAGATTGGTCTATCATAAACTCTATTCAACCGGGTGTACATCAAATCGGTACCTTCATATTCTAGGAAACGAGTTGCAAATGTCAGCGACATCGATATTGACAGCGAGGAGCGTGAGTCCTCCTCGCTAAATGGTTCTCTACCAGTCTTTGAGCCCTTCGATCCAACGCCGCTAGGTCTGGATTCATTCTCATCCTGCGACACGATGATGTGGCCATTAAGGTCTACCGAGTTGCTCTCAATGGAAAGAAAGCTCATGCAAAATTCTTGGCTCTCGATGGAAGGAAAACTCATCGAAATGAATGTGTCATTATCATCGCTGAAGTGACTCATTGACATTGATCCTGCCTCTAATCCACCACCGAATGTTTCCTCGTCTCGACCTGACTTTGATGACTTCGACGCTTTGACCTGCGACACGATGGAGTGGCCATTAAGGTCTACCGAGTTGCTCTCAATGGAAAGAAAGCTCATGCAAAATAATGCAAAATTCTTGGCTCTCGATGGAAGGAAAACTCATCGAAATGAATGTGTCATGATCATCGCTGAAGTGACTCATTGACATTGATCCTGCCTCTAATCCGCCACCAAATGTTTCCTCGTCTCGACCTGACTTTGATGACTTCGACGCTTTGACAATACTCTGCGTCTTCGCGTCTTCCTCGGCAATGGTAGGCTGCAGCTGTTCCAAGGAAGTCATGCTGACACTTCTTTCGCCCGACAAAAGTGCTCCCACAAATGCCCCTGATGCGGCGAGAGCTATTGCAAGCGGGACGATGTATTTCCAATACTTCTTTTTGGATCCTGCCGCCTCTGCTTCCTCCAAGTTGCTACTATTACTATCCTGCCAATGATCATCGGCATCGGCATCGTTCGCAATTTCAACCTCAATCGGTAGAGAGTAAACTTCGTAATCGTCGTCGCTACCGCTAAATGAATTCATCGTTCCCATCAGATTCTTCTTGGAATGAAAAAAGATTTTGTCTCGGATGTGGAAAGATTGATTGCCGTATTGGTAGTGGTAGTGATGCGAGAACGACAGAATAACCTCCAATACAAAAAAATACCATAATAAATCATAGCATCCATGAAAAAATAATTGTCGGATGGAATCTGATTTCAAGAAAAAAGACGGTAACCTCGAACGATCCGTTGGATGACGGTTGAATGCGTCTGATGTGCGTTGAGAGCGTCGCCACGTAAATAAAGCAAATTGTATGTGTGTCGAATATGGCGGGAAATTTTGCGCGGCGATATTGGCGACGAAAATCTGTGAAAATGGCGGGAAGGACGTCGGGAATGAATACCACAAGGCTCCACAAGGCTCAGGAGATTATGATGCATGATCCCGATGGTGGTTTCGGCGCAGTTATCATTTTCAATGAATTGTACTCCTACCCAAAATGTGATTAATGTTTTCACCAAGTTTTATCGTCTCCTCCAATCTCAGGAACAATGGACAATTGCGAAAAACAAATGCTGGAATGCAGTCATTGGATGATAATCCTGCTCGATCTCTCTTGGAGTAGAATAAAATAAAGTCAAAGTTGAATCAAGCGCACGAGCCGCGAACCCAACTTCCACATTTTGCATTTGTTTCCTGCACAATCATCAGTTTTCACTCCCACTCCTCAATTGTTCTCGGTGCGTGCAATGAGTTGCAACCATTTGTGCTCACCAATCGTTACCTTCTCATCAACCACTTGTTCACAAATCTTTGCTTTCATCAATTCATTGCAACAACCGATTGCCGACCATCAAATACAATGACGATACGCACTCCAGTAAGCCAAATCAAGAAATTAAAGAAGGGAACAAAGTCCAGTCCTCCACTGGGAGGCGTTCCCCTCCAATCCTTACGCCCGAGCATCCAGCAAGCTCGAGATCCAACGCTTGAATTGTTCGAACCATCGCCAGAGCAGCATTCCCGATCACCATTGGAGGTGGCTGTGAAGCCAAAGTATCCAAGGCAGGAGCTCCGTGGTGAATCCAGCCCAGAAACCAACAGAAATCGTCACATTCGTGCAGTTACCAGGAGACCATTGACGACGTTTGGAGTCTTTTCATGCACGGTGTTATCGATTGCTTCGCTGCACCTTCTTTACTTCGGCCATTTGAGTTTTGAAGGAATGGATTTGACTTCTTCCAATGTCAGCAACAGGAACGTAGTGGTCTCCGACAAACACACTTACTTCAGAAGCAGTCAGAACCTTCATGTCAAAGGACCGCCACGCGTAATCTGCATCGGAAATCACCTCGACAATACAACTCCAACGTTTGTTGCCGAAGTGGGCCGCAAAGTTGTTCTGTACCCGGCGGAGTTTACAGATGTAACGCAATTGTATGACCGAAAGGATGATGACGAGATTGCAGATTCCGTAGAGATGAAGTACTTCCCGATGCATGAAACCAATGAGGATTGTGTTCCTATGTCACCCTGGCAGACATATTCTTTTCGTAAGTAACAGTGTGAACCCCATCGTGCTGCTAATTCCCATCGGCGATCTAACATACATTGCCCTGTGTTGATGCAATACAGCAACCTGCAACAATCTTCATGAAATGGGCCTCGAACCAAGCTTGCATGACGACACCTTGAAACTGCTGAGCACCGGTGGGTCATGGCGAGATGCTTGGACCTACACATCTCCGGTCGCCCGTCCTCCGAATGAAACTCCGTTGACGGATAATGTCATCATGAAATCCCTCAAGTAAGTATCGTACTCAAACATCTATGCCTGCCCACCCAATTGATTCTCTTTCTAACCGCATGCGTTATCTTCCGTCTCGAAACACAAGGCTTCAACACACATTTCAAGATCGATATTTTGAATTCAGCAGAGTCGATGCACTTGCAATGGAACGGCTTACATCCAGCCCGTATATCATGGGCATCAACGCTTTCTGTGGCGCATCGGTAGTGACAGAACGGAGTACCGATGCATTTGCGGATGTCGTCGACAAACTCTCGTCGAGGTCGAAGGTAGATGTGGCAATCAAGGTAGCTCTAAGCATTGCGGATGTTCACGAGATTGATGGACCCAACAGTACCGTGTCGCTTGTGCACAACGATATCAACATCAACAATATCTTCATGGGACCGAAGAATAACCCCCTGTTGAACGATTTCAACATTGCAGTGCTCACGATGAAGGATCGGAGCAACAATTCAACCTGCTCATTCCCAGGCCATTTCCCTAACCCGCAGGTGAGTGCGTCGCGATTGTGTTGTTCTTGATTTAACCCTCGCATTTGAACTTGGTGCTAACCGCTTGCATTCTATGCTTATCATCCCACAGTGGAAATCTCCTGAGGAGCAAGTTGGACCCGACGGCAAATACATCAGCGAACTAACGGAGAAGGTAGACATCTACGCACTTGGCAACCTCCTCTTCCGTTTCGCCACGAACAATGGACCATGGCGTGACATGGCTCAAACACCCGGTGCAAAGTTTACCGACGAGCAAAAGAATCAGATTGCTCAATTCAAGATCAACGAGGGTAAGATGCCCAACATACCCGAGCGTATCTTGAAAATGAATGATCCATACCTGAATCTGTTGTTGGAGGCTATGGAGTGGTGCTACACCTACGAACCAGAGTTCCGTCCCACCGCTCGAGAGGTGGCTGATTTTTTGGAATCGTCAAAGCTGAAGCTTGATGCGGATCTTGTCGAGTTTGGAAGATATCCGAAGTAGAGTTTGTGGTTAGTGGTATAGAGGAATTTGATTGATCAGGCGAGAGACGGAGTGTAGGGTAATTGTTCATTAATGGAACTCACATTATGTTAGACATGCTCGTCTTTGTACTCATATCAAAAATGCTTAACAAATGCAGGTGCATTCAGAGGACAGGACTTTTCATTGGAATTACACTATCATCAAAGTGCAGCCGACGGTCGAATACAGAGTACCGATGATCTCCCCTCCCCGCCCCGTTAACCTATTCACACACGCCTCTCGGATGACACAACAGGCGCTCATCAACAAGCGAAATTATAATTGTTGATTAGAGAGATGTTTCTTATTTACTTTCCCCATTTGTTCTCATCCTTTTTCTTCATCTCATTAAATGCATCCTCCCCCGGTGCCAAAATCA
>JALLBK010001118.1:0-12047 GCA_036940085.1 Discostella pseudostelligera
GAGGGCACGTCCCGGATCTTCCCGGAAATGGTGAACTGGGGTCACGTCCAAGCAAGGTACAAGGACAAACAAGCCCCAACTTCCAACACTCCTCCCGCCGCCGCCGCCACTACTCACAACTACTACTAATAATAATACCTCGGCAACAATCCCACAGACTCTACGCTATCAATCCTCTGTTCAATATGGCGACGTCATCATCCTCTTCATTAATCAGCGGCGATGTGTCGTCATTGCCGTCGATGGTGGTGGACGACGACGGTGCCAGTAGTAGCAGCGGTAGTAGTACTGCCATCGCCTCCGCCGCGGGCACCGTCATGTCGTCGTCGTCACTCTCCTCCTCTTCAACCGCCGCAGCAATGCCATCGACATCTATAACGGTGGTGCCCTCTAGTATGAACAGCAGCGGCAATGCAATGATGACGATGAATGCCATGATGACCACGTCGGCAGTGGCAGGAGGCACTTCCAACAACACTATGACAATGCAATCACAATTCTCCACCACCACAGCAATTACAGTCTCCCAACAACCACACTCTCAACAACCATCACAACAGCCATCACAACAAGCCCCTACGCCAGCAACCGCAAATTCGTCTTCGGCATGCTCCTCGTCACTAGATCAACAAATTGAACGATTACGCAAATGTGAACATTTACATGAAAGTGAAGTCAAGTCGTTATGTTTGCGTGCACGTGAAATATTGGTCGATGAGGGCAACGTCCAACGTGTGGATGCTCCGGTTACGGTAGGTTATTGTCAGTTTGACTTATGTGTGGCCCAATTATTGGAGAGGTTGGGGGGGGAGGGGGGAGAATGAAGAATTGGCATTCACCTCACTCTTAGTCGCGACCCCTCCATGCCACCCAAAATTATTGGTTTCAATTTCTTATTCTCGTTCTACTGCTTGCTCACCCACAAAACATCATCACCACCAACCGCTCAATTGATACCACAACCTTTCCATAGATATGCGGTGACATTCACGGTCAATTCTACGATCTCGTCGAACTCTTCAAAGTAGGCGGGGAATGTCCTGAATCCAACTACCTCTTCCTCGGTGACTTTGTCGACCGTGGTTACTACTCGGTCGAAACCTTCCTCCTACTTTTGGCACTTAAGGTACGATATCCCGATCGCATCACATTAATTCGTGGCAATCATGAAAGTCGGCAAATTACTCAAGTATATGGATTTTATGATGAATGTTTACGAAAATATGGGAGTGTGAATGTTTGGAGATATTGTACGGAGATATTTGATTATTTGAGTTTATCGGCGATCATTGAGGATAAGATATTTACAGTCCATGGAGGATTAAGTCCCAGTATTAATACCTTGGATCAGATTAGGGTGATTGATCGGAAGCAAGAGGTGCCTCATGATGGTGCCATGTGTGATTTGATGTGGAGTGATCCGGAAGAGATTGAGGGGTGGGGCTTAAGTCCACGTGGTGCGGGATACCTGTTTGGTGGCGATGTAGTGGCCATGTTTAATGAACGGAATGATTTGGATTTGATTGCCCGGGCACATCAATTAGTTATGGAAGGACATCGGAGTATGTTTAATGATGCATTGGTGACGGTGTGGAGTGCACCGAATTATTGTTATCGATGTGGGAATGTCGCGTCGATATTGGAGTTGGATGAGAATTTACAAAAGACTTTTAAGATATTTGATGCTGCGCCGAATGAGGCAAGGGGGGCACCGGTGCGCAATCCTCCACCGGATTACTTTCTGTGAGGCAAGAGGCTAACTTATTAATTATAAAATGAGAGGGAGGGAGATGTAGAGGGAGTGTGTGAGAGAGAGATGTTATGGTATTATGGATAAAGTGTCAGACCTCTCCGATGGTCTGGTCGCAGACTAAGCGATGTCAAACTCATTTGAGGTAGGAGTACTAGGTAATTGTTGGGGAAGGTAGTATCATTACATGGGTCTAAGATAGCATCGTTACATGAGTCTAAAGTTCAAAGCCCTCTTGGTAAACTGCAATAGAAGTTCCTCGACTGCAACAAGATTGTCCATTTTCCACACTTTTGATAGCCTTCCATACAGAATTCGACATTACATTGGGACCGCACATGAATATTCCAACATTGCTACTACCATTGTCAACGATGTCCTCATGTGTCTCTCCCTTCACAGCATTTTGAAGAAGAGCTTCTAAATCGGGCCGACCTTGCCTGTGCGATATACTCATTACGGCTGGTCGATCCTTGGTATGACAAGAGCTGGATAAGGTATTAGGTTTGGCGGGAGTGTACAATTTAGAGTGCCCTTCATTGCCATCATCGTTGTCATCGTTCCATTCGATCTGCTCCCGACCCACACTATCAGACACCAGACCGAATTCAATCTCACTATTGACATCATGATTTGCATGCGCAGTACCTATCTTGGCATACGCAAACAATTTCGAGTAGGATAATTCACCCAGCAATATCACGCCGTATGAGACCAACGATGCAACCATTGCAAATGCTACTATTCCAACAACTGCAATCGGTCTCGTTTGGAACACTTTCTTGTTTTGGATATGGGTGTAGCAATAATTAACGATCCGCATCCCTCCAAAGACGATGGATGTATATGTCACGGTGGGCATCACGTTTGGTATTGGAGATGATCTGTTTCCTTCGTAGACAGAAGTAGGGAATGCATAATGCTCGGGTGAAATATCGCCTCCCACTTCCATGGATACATGATTTTCACTTGGCGCCCATGTCGTTGGATCGGATTCATCGCTGTCGGCATCGTTGCTGTTAGAATTTGATTCTATTCTTACCTGGTCCACTGTTGACGACTTCAACGAAGTATGATGAACAACAAAATTGATAGTTATCGGGCAAGAGGGTGGAGAGTTGGAATTGTAACGTCGCATGTCATTCGATGTCAGTTCATCGTCCGCATGACAATGTGGTTCCAAGTAATTCTTCACCACATGTCGAATAAGTCCCTCGTCGCGACTCATCCAATGAACTTCGATGCACTTTGTACTGTTACTGTCTGGACTCGACATTAACGTGCCATCACTAAAATTCTGCTCCATGTCCTCAATCCGCTTTCGTTCTCCATAATCCTCCTCCTCATCGTCCTCCACTTCTCCATCATTATAAATCAATCGTAAGTGATTCTTCACAATTATGCTTTCATCATTCATCATGTCCTCCTCCCGCTTCTTGGCATGCATCATGTTCGACGTTGTCGTAATAGAATGCTGTCGGATAGCATGAATTAATGAAATGTAGGGTACGATTCCAACTCCTCCCGCAATAATTATCACTTTATCATGTGCCATTGTTGCTTTACGAAACATGTCAAGTGTATTGCATCGCATACCATTCATGAACATTTTCGGGCATTTCGACTTGTCACGAGAACTTCGTATCCGCCCGTGAGACTCCGGCAGTGAATGCAGCGTTAATGCTTGAAGTCGCTTGGATAATGATTTGGTGAATGAACCGATCGGTCGGAATAGTATATGGACACTATCAATTGAAGATGAAGATTGACGACGTGTTGTTGGAGTGCAACATTGTGCAAATATCGTAAATGGATGACTTTGGCAGGACAAATCGGGAATGTGCAATTTAATGTATTTGCCGACGGTGTCATGAATCGATCGATTATAGCTCGCTGCTGCTTGATAATTATTGTTGCTTGGTAATCCTCCCTCGTCATGAAAAGCTGCCGATGCTGGTGATGAAGGTGATTTCCGTCCTAGTCGTCGTCGTCGTCGCCCTTCGTCTTCTCCATTACTCGCTGCCGACACATCCGTCGCTGCCATGGTTGACATCGTGCCATCCTCATCCTTCACCTCCATATTATCGTCATCATTGAAATCGTTATCATCATTATCATACAGCCCCGACAGTGCAAATTCAATATCCACACAACCACCCGAATCCGGTATACAAGTAATCTTCTTGACTTGTACTCCCCCCGGATATCTCTTCGATTTAAACCAACTTTCTACACCTATTGGCAGCCTCAACGCCATGTAATGCAACAGTCCCGGCGCAATGTAGTAAATCATCTTATTGTAATGCATCACCAATACGAATAATAGGAGGATGGATAATGCCACATGAATATTGTAGAATAGTTGGTAGTTTCGCCGACGGAGGGAATACATGCTGGATAGACCCAAGATGAGGAAGAAGGTGCCCCCGAGAACACCAAGTAGATCGATAAACTTGGATTGACAATCCTTCTCCTCCTCCTCTTCTTCTTCTTCACCATTGTGCAACAATCTCATCATCATTGTACTAGTACGACCATGCTCATCATGTCCAAACTCCAAGATCATATCCTTCCAACATTCTCCATCTGGAAAAACATCATCGTACCGTCGATATCCCATCCTACCTAGCCAAATCACAATATAATACAACCCATGTCCCAATCCAGCCAATATGGCACCAGTTCCAGCAAATATATGCAATCGAAGTGCATGAACTTCACTTAATCCCAGTGCTGTAAATAAGGAATTGTATTGAGAGAGTGGAAATAGGAGAAGGCACAGGAATGATCCACCGAATTTTCCAATGGTATTGGCTAGTTCACTATGATCGTCGTCTTCGTCATCTTTGTAGGATTGGGTAAGTAGGAGTGTTAGGATCAATTTAAGAAAGTAGATGGAGGAGGGTAGTAGAATGAGACCGATCGAGAGGAGGATGGTATTGTTGTTCTTGTTGGAAATAAGACGTCGAAGAGGAACTGGAATACATGATTGCTTCTGCAGTTGATAATGTTGTTGTTGTTGTTGCATTCTCATCCGACCATTAGCACCAACTCCTCTTCCATTGACAATGCTATTTTTCTTAAACCGTTGACATCGCGACGAGGATCGTAGTGATGGTAACGGCAGCATGACAATACCGCCTCCGCCTCCGTTGCTACTACCATCACTGTGATCACTAGGACTAGGAGTGCGATCATCAACACCACCACAGTCATTATTGTTAATGTTATTGTTCATCATCCTCTTCCATTTGTAATGTTCGTCCACTCGTCGATAATACTGTTCTCTCAACATTCGTCGTAGTTGCCATCTTCTTCGTAGATTATAATGATGATAATTCCTGTTCATTGATGAAGAAGAGGAGCATTCATGATTCGACAACCACGGCGGCCAGCAGCAGCTACCACAGTTTGGATTGTCCTTTTGGGTTCTGCCTTCGTCGTCATCGTCGCAGTTATTGTAGTTGTTGTTGGTAGTAGCAAATAATTTACAAATGGTAGCAGCAATCAATAACGGTAAGCACCAATTGCTCGTGGGGCTACCAATGATGGGTAAGATGACATAACTGATGGATCCAAATATTGCACAGAGGACACATAGATTGTGAAGAATGCAGTGGAAATACGATGGTGGTGGTGGTGATGGTGCGCGCCGCGGTGAAATCATAATCGTCGACGACATTTCAATGGAATTGAAAGAATTGCACAGCCGCGGCCAAAACTTTTCTCTGGAAGCTTCCTACTGTACTACTACGCCGACGAGAGAGAGTGGGAGATGGGCGAGCAATCGCAATGCCGCATTGGTAAGGTTGCTATGGTGATGATGTTGGTGCAATGTTGTTGAGTGGCGAACAGTACTTGAGTGGAGGGAGTATCGTAACTAAGTACCGGCAACCTCCGGCAACCATGGTCATGGTCATGGCATGCATATGGCATGTGGATCTCGATCTCGAAAAGCGCAGCACGTGTCGGCACGTGCACCATTCTCTCCCGCCAAAAATATTCCACGCAACGTGGAAGTAAGTATCTTTTGTCACGTGGAAGTATCTACCTATTGTAACTCAGTCGATACTCGATACGATGCCACGCACTGGAAGTCAAGGAGAGATGAGATGAGCCTAAGCCCAAAATCAATGAAAAGAGCGGTCGATAGATCCTGCCCTTAGTCTCCAGTCTTCAGCATTTTGCACAGAACAACTTCGTCGAGGTCGAGGAGCTTCTTGGATAGATATTTAGAGGATATCATGGGCGCCAGCATATGGTTGCTGATAAGTTTTACTGCTCTACTACTACTCTAGAGAAGGCAACATTGTTATTCTATCAGACATGCTCATCATGGAAATTAGAGGAGGAGAGCAGCAGGAAAGCAGCTGCTGGTACTACAGTAGTTAGCTAGAAGTGATGACTGCTGATCGACACAACGACGATATCTACATCCTTGTGGTGAGAGGTGAATATTCTGCACGAATATCCTCGAACTCATTTAAGCATAAGTGAGACGAATAATCATTTTATATAGTTGGTGTTGGACGATCTGTGGTTAGCTTTGTGGGCTTCAATGTCGGTGATTTAGATGTGGGCTTCAATGTTGGAGATTTTGTGGGAGTGATTGGCTTCGATGTTGGAGATTTTGTAGGTGTGGTGATTGGCTTCAATGTTGGAGATTTTGTAGGTGTGATTGGCTTCAATGTTGGAGATTTCGTAGGTGTGATTGGCTTTAATGTTGGAGATTTTGTGGGAGTGATTGGCTTCAGTGTTGGAGATTTTGAGGGTGTGGTTGGCTTCAGTGTTGGAGATTTTGTGGGTGTAATTGGCTTCAATGTTGGGGATTTTGTGAGTGTGATTGTCTTCAATGTTGGAGCATTTGTCGTCGTTGGCTTCAGTGATGGAGATTTAGTCGACGTTGGTTTGCCCGTTGGTGCTTTTGATGTAGGCTGTTGGGTAGACATTCGAGTTGGGCTTTGAGTGGGGGTGCTCGTTGGCTGCTGGGTAGGTATTCGAGTTGGGCTTGAAGTGGGGATTGTGTCCTGTATTGGTATCGAACCCTCAAGCATCTTTTGCGCTTCACCGGCCAAACGAAGATAATGGTCGGAAGGAACATTGTACCCATCAGCATCCAAAGCCAACCACTTCCCATTCGCGGGAAGGTCGCTTGTCTTCGCAGTAAGTTTAAAGATTGCAGTGCCTTCATCGCATTCGTCAAACTGCGCCAACCACACAGTATTAATATTAGTAGCGGCAGCATACTTATAAGCTTGCCTCCACATGAATGTCCCACCGAGTCGAGGGATAGCGTTAATTGGTTCTTGTTGTTTTTTGAGGTTGTGCCAGCTGAACCCCGGCCACATGGTTGGCATGTACAGAATTCCTTTCGATTCACAATATGCAGCATCGTTCAAAATTGTGTTCGTATGATATGTGTCGAATGAACTTATGGAGTTCCAACGACCAACATGCCAAGGATGAATTCCATCTAATGAATCGTAAATATTCTTCCAAGCTGAACCATTCCTGGAATCGTCTTTGAGCTCGCGCCACTTACTTGGAACCCCCCCTATGAGAAAGGCTCGATACTTCTCATCTGCATCTGTTTGGAACCATTTGATGAGAGCCGCCATCTTTGTCGTATCAGTAACATTGACAGCATTGAATCCGATGCCGTAGATGCGCAATATGGGTAGACCATTCTGACGAATGTATTGGCTACTCTGCGTGATATTTTCGTCATCAACAAGCTTTATCCAATCGGCTTTGAGATCCTCCAGTATAGCATCCGTGGTTCCGGCGATATTGTAAGAAACAGCAAAGATTCTTCCCGTCGATTCTGCGGCTTTCCGAATGTTCCGCAACACCATTGTCTTCCACTCTCGATTGGCAGGAAGATGCAGGTCTTGCATGAACCTCAGGGAGAAGACGCCCGATATACCATATGTTTGCATCCATTCAAAGTGTTTCAAAACGACGTTTGGTCTCGCACTCGAAAAGAATTTGGCAAAACTCCCATCTTTCATAAGTATTCCTGGTGTGCGCATATCAGCGTCGTCATATTCGTCGATAGTGGGATAGACGTCGGTCGTCAAATTCCCCGCCAACGGAGCTGCAGTGGTAGCAGCAGCATCATGGAACCAATGTCTCCATTTGTTGATTGGTGCGCCATCACCTGGGAACGCAAACCATCCCTGATATCCACAGATAATTTGGTTATCGAGCATGTTTGAATCAGAGGAAGCTCCGATCGCAACAGCATCGCTACTAGCGAAAATGTTATCGGTAGCTGCTCCAACATTGGAAGAGTCATCAGCTACAAGAAGGTCGGTTGTAATGTCGACGGCTTCAGCGTTGACAGGGTCGCCAACAGCTGTTGGATTAGGCATAGTATCAGTGACAAGGTCAGATGCCATGCCGGCAACTTCAGCGTCGTCAGAGTCGCCAGCAGCAGCAGAGGTTAGATTAGTTACATTGGCAGCAGCTTCGACATCGACTGCTACATCAGCGAAGAGATTCGTCAATCGTCGGATACCTCTCTTGGCGATTATGACTTCTTGGGAATGGGCTACGTCGATGCAAATTGCGGCGAAGAAGATGAATGACACCGCGACTTTCATAATCAACTCACGTCGCGCTAGGACTAGTACTAGAGAGTGGATGATGGTTAATAAATCAATTCAGTTCCGCTGGATTATGAGTAGAAAGTGTAGATGCCCATTTTCCATTATCGTGTCGTTTATCTACCTCATCGCAAATTCTGCCAACCAGTGGTGGTGAGCTTGTCAAAATAATATTGCTCATCAACCACGTCATCGGCTGTTTTGCTTGGATGGATCTGTAGCATGCATTGGATGGGTTGGATATTTTTTGACTTCTTTCGCAGCGGGCAAAAAGGCTTTTCCGATCTTCGAGCCAAATCAGCCTCGCAAAGCCTCGCTCAGCGTACTAGTTCCGTTAGTCGGGCACTACCAAACAATTGAGAAATAAGACTGCGATACAAGAAACACTGTCTATTAATTCCTTTGAGGATCACTCCGACAAGTGAAAAACAAGACACATTTGAATTCCCATCTATGAATTCCACTGAAGAATGCCTAAATTTTCAGGATCTTTAAAGGGAATTCAACAACAGGCTTTCCTATGTAGAGAGGTGGATTGCTCTCTCAACTCCTGACAGCTCCTGACACTCCACACGGGCATGGGGTATGGTGTATGGTATCTCTATGAAAGAGAGGGACGATAACTATTTGATGGTTGGACCAAGACATAGGTTCCTAAGGAAAATGGAAAGTTCAAGGAGTGATCCCATCAACACTCCAACACCATCATACATCATCCATCATTCATCAATAACATCATCCTCATCTGGATGGAGTGTCCTCAGCACATCATCATCATGGATCCATCATCCATCATCCATCATCCATCATCATCAGCACTCAGCACTCAGCACTCAGCACTCAGCACTCAGCACTCAGCACTCAGCATTCAGCATTCAGCATTCAGCATTCAGCTCCACTGAGATGCATGAGGTGCTGCTGCATTACTACCCTCCTGCTTGTTCAAACAATCTCATAGCATCCCCTGCATTAAATACATTGTTGCCATCATTGGCTCCTTCTTATTTATGATGCCCTCTTTGTCTCTACAACTACTTACACTGTTGCAGAACAATAACAAATAACTAAACTTCCTCCTGCATACCATTTTCATTGTCATCGTTGTCGCCAACCTTGTCTCCCTCCCCATTGTCGTTGTCCTCTTGCACGCCACCCTCCATGCCAGTATTTGTTTCCTCTTCCTTCTTGTTCGTGATAATATCTTTTACGAGCTTTGCAAGCTGATCGCAAGTCATCTTATTGGTTTGGTGTTTTTTCCTCGAAGTAGTGCTTCAGCAATTTCTGCAATTCTTTGCACTGCAATCCACAAACATGATCAAGGCCTTCTTTGCTGACACTTGCAGTGAGCTCATTGTATACCTCAGCCTTTCTGCTTTCAGACTCCGCCTGCTCCTGGTCCTTCTTAGACTTCTTTTTCTTTGCTTCTGCCGCCTTCTTTTCCCTTGCAGCATCCTTTGCCAATTCCTTGCTTTCGTTGATTGTTGCAAGGCAACTGGCAAGTTTGTTGGTGTCGATAATGAGTCAAAGAGTGGCTGGATTGTTCAATGACCGGCAATAGCTTGCAACATTACCAGTAATAAAATCAATATGATGCTTTGCAATCTTCTTCTTTGCATTCATTCCAACCAAATCATCGAGAATATTGCCCACAAGAACATCTGCTGGTGTTGGTTGGAAAAAGTAGCGCTGATCCTCGGTGATCTCAACATCTAAATACGCACTTGGCTCCAAGAATTGCTGCCCCCTTGTTGATGTTCCATAATTCCTGTCCACAAAATTGGTGATGTGATCAAAGTAAGCTTTCACTGCCATCGTCACATTTGAGTTGTCTACCTTGTTGATAGCCTGTTCCATTTCGATGGCATCCAAGTGCAACTTGGGCTTCCACGAGAAGTTGTAATTGCAGAGTAGTGACGCATTTTGTTTCTCAGCCTCTGCAGCCTCAGCTTCCATCACTGCTTTTCGATTTGACTCACCAATCATTACAGAAAGATCAATTTTGGTAGTTAGATAGCATCCACGCAACTGTTCAATATTATCCATTGCGACATACTGAATTAGTTGACATACATTGTCGAATGTCCACAGTGTTTCATTCTCTCCTTCCACCTGTGACTTTTCATAGAGTCTATTGATCATTGCCACAACTGCTTGACGATGTTCAGGAGGCATGGTTTTCCAAAATGCAGGCATTGCATCCCATAAACCCACCATGTTCTTGAAGAATTGCTCTCCCATTTTGAGCTTGCTTTCAATCCTCTGACACCAATCAGTGAAGTCGACCCTGTGGTGTGGATGTAGGTTCACCTTCTTATATGACAACACCCATGACTCTGCAGAAACCAGATTAAGGGCGTGAATGCATGCAGCCACAATTGTTTCCTGATTCAGCACTTGGACTGACCAGCTTTGTCCAGGGCAGCACTAATGTGCTTATTGTCCTCTTTGGCAACAGATTGATCACAGGCTTGATTGACCTGCGAAGTATCACCTTCCTCTTTGACGACCTCTATCAATGCACTTGTAAATGATGGGAGGGCTTCTGGTGCCAAATGACTGCTGAACCCATCAAGTGTTAGGCAAACCTTCCATTCAGGGTGGTCCTTGATGATTGGCATATTCCAAATACCCTTGGCAATGATAGGCGCAATCTTAATCCAGGTATCATTGGTCATATAAGCATTTGGTGTTGGAATCACCACACTACCCAGAGGTATGCCTGGGAACTTCCTCTTCAAGTTTCTTAGTACAGATCCCCTATCCAATACCATCTGCTTTTTAATGAGGAAGATCCAGGGCCCAGATGCTCCTGCTGCAGAGCCAATTCAAACAATTGTAATTGACTCTTTGTTATCATTGGTTGTTTTTTCATGCTTCCTTACCGCTGCTACCAAGCCAACAATATAGAGATTACCAGTGGTGATGCATGCCATGACACAAGTTTCATCCCAGTTCAGCTGGAAGTGTGATTGGGATTTGATGAATTCATCAGTTGGTTGGTTGGATAGGCAATGTTCTTCCCATACAGTCTTAATTGCACTGCACGGATGCATGCACATTTGGTTGTGGCGGCTTGTGCTTTTTGAACTCGACCAAAATTCTTCAGCTCTGGGAAATGCTTATTTTTGATCATCCAATCAAAATGGTTCTCGCATGTTTTTTTGGTGGCGCTCGTCAATTTCATAATGAACTGAATTACCTCTTTGCATGACATTCCATTCTGCGCCTCTTCACGGAAATGATTGTGTGAGCGATGAAGGATCGCATCATTGTGGTTGTCAAGCACTTTCGACCAGTGGAAGATTGCTGCATCATTACATTTGGACCAGAATTGAGCCAATGAGGAGGTGGAGGGGGTGCCTTTTCATTTTCCAATGCTTGCTTTCTTTTCTTTGCTCGATCGCAGATAGTTGATGGAGATAGATAGATGAATGGCTGATCTGACAATTCAGCATCGTTGGCGGTCATTATTTTTCCATTGGATGGCCTTCTTCAGAGCAGCAGCCACCTCTGACTTCTTGTAATCAATATATGTTGCACCTTTTTGACCAGAAGTTGTTTGCTTCACACCCTTGTCCTCATTCACTTCATCAACATCAGTTACTTCCACTTCTCTCTGTTTTGGAGGATGACCTTGTGACATAGGCCAGTGGTTCACCCCTGGTTCCAGGTGTAACTTTGGTTCCAGG
>JALLBK010001123.1:0-11452 GCA_036940085.1 Discostella pseudostelligera
TGAAGCTCGAAATAAGGGTTCCGCTAATCGTATGACGACCTTTGATAGCTCGTTGGAAAGCCCTGATCAAGACGATTTCATAAATTTCAAATTCATTAAAATCAACATATTCCATCCATGTCAAATTTGGGAAACACTTTTCAAAAATGGCGCGCCGATAGTCGCCAAAGCTCGCAAGCTCTCGATGGCTGTACTGTGATTTTGGCGCGAACATCTTGGCGATCAGTAGGCTGGGTTGTGATTTTGGCGCCAACAGCTTGGCGATAGATTTCGAGAAACCGTAGTTTTGTACGAACGTTGGAATAGTACTCGAAATAGCCAAAATTTTGTTGAACAGTCTGTCCGTCGAGTTTGCCAAAATTTTGTGGGACAGAGGTACTCCTACTTTTACGTTTAGTTGAAGTGCACGCATCAACTCTAGCGATAGAATCCACTTAGGATTACATACAGACGTTACAAAATGTAACGGTAACGCGCCTCTCGCTATCGTACGGTAACCTGTCGCCTCTTGCCTGCTCTAGAAACTTTCAGGAGACGAAAAAGGACATCGATCTAACTCACACGCAGAGCGCATTTCGTGCGGTTTCGTGCTCCAGCAATGGTCTTTCGACGATTGTGGAAAGTAGGCTGGTAAGCAGGCTGAGCCACCAATTGCCATCATGATGTTCCATTATTTTTTCTGCTCCTCGCCTCCTCCTGTCATGATGAACCACTTCCCATTCAAGCTGTATGACATGCTCCAGTACGCGGCCAACTCGGAGTACAGTTCGGCGGCTTCGTGGTCTGTCGACGGCCGAGCATTCATTATTCATCGGAGAGATGTTTTCTTGGAGAACCTTGTGCCGTTATTTTTCAAGCAGACCAAGTTCCGATCATTTGTAAGTCCATTGTCCATTAATTTATCATTTATGCCGCTTGCTCTGGCGTAGATCTCGTCGATTCTCATAGTCATAGTGTACTTTTCTCCGACGCTGCGCTTACAAACAGACCCGTCAGCTCAATCTTTGGGGTTTCAGCCGTCCATCGGATTTCGATGAATGGGCTCACCCAAACTTCATTCGGGGGAGCTCCGAGAGGCTCGAGCTAATTCGAAGGGTGGAAGTCAAGGGCAGTTCCAAAGATCAAAAGAGGAGGACGAGCATTTCGAGGAGCGCCAGGAGTAGTACGACCACTTTCCCCATCAGAATGTTGTCGTTTCCGTCCTCCAATGATTCTTCATCCGCTTACAACAATACGAGTTTCTCTTCCGATGATAATAGATCTGCCAATGTCGACAATAACGTGACGTATGCGATGATGGTGTCTCCTACCACTTCAAATGTTGAGTATCTAGTCGATGCTGTTGGTTCATCAACAATCGGCACTAACTACCAGACACCAACAAGCAACGTAGACAACAATGACAGTTTTACCACCATCACCAGGCCTCTCTCGTGTCTTCCTTTCTCGTTCTATTCTACTGGGGACATCATACATCCATATGTCGAGCCAATTTCTGTCCATGGGACAAATACTGCAAGTCTGTACGATAATGTCGTGGATGATTTTAAGTTTGAATTGTCACAAGTTCTTGGTGTTGAGCCGAGACCTACTCATCGTAGTCTTGATGACTTGGACTCCATCTTGTCTTGGAATGAAGTGTCTAATGATTGAAAATATGATGGCTCTATGTGCTATTACTGTGGAGGTTAGACGCGGACGTTTCTCCATCTCTCAGCCTTACATTTTCTGCATCTACATCTGCATAGGAGTTAGTACGGAACGCAATGCCTCATAGATTGCCTTGTCTGGGCAGCATGTGGCAAAAGATCGCTCGTGCGATCTTTGAACTCGAATTACATTCTAAAATCAACTATCAATTCAATCGAATACCATCTCTATCCTTAGCTGTTTCTATCGACAATAACAAGTTATGATGCCTTTTCACAATCAATCGATCCCATAATACTATCGGGCGTTTAGCCTCATTTGCGTCGGCGCTTAGGACGTAGCCACTCACATCCAATGGCGACCTAGCATCAGCGTCCGTAGCAGCTCTTCATCAGTGACCTAACCTCAACGAATAGTTGGTTCCACGGCGATCTAGCCCCAGTACGTAACTGATATCCTTCAGCGATCTAGCCCTGGCGTCCTAGCCTCCTATCACGACACCGATAGCCAGTAGTGTTCAATACTTGATAATATCGGGTTATATTACAGGCATTGTGACGTATGCAAGAACAATATTGATCTGACTGCTATCTCGATTGCTTTATCCACGTCTGCAACTAAAAAAGAGTCGATTTCCTTGTCCACTTTACAAAACACCCACCTTGGTCACTTCTATTCTACGCAATAACTTTCCATCATATACCTTGTCCAGGCGAGTATCCCCAAATGTCTTGGCGGCATTGCGAAATACCTTCCGTTGCGCTGTAAAGACACTTGATGCTAATGATGATACACCCATATCCACAACACCTGCACTACTCGAACTGCCTAATTTGTTGCTACTACTCGCTGGATCATTAGTAGTCGTTGTCGCCGTCGTCATGCTTACCATACCCGTGTCTGTCAGCACCGGCAAATCAACAACCTTTTCAAGGAAACCGTTTGTATCTTCTAGAATGCAACCAAAGATTGTGTGTGTACTATCTAATTCGGAAGATGATGGTGATGAACCACGACGAGTGGTAATACCAAACGACGGCGTTAGGTCGAGATTGCGATGGGTGAGTAACCCCTTGATCGAATGCGAGAGTTGTGGAGTGTTATCAACGGAAATTTCTCCTTTTCTATCCTCGAGCCAAAGCTTTGCTGGTAGTACCCTCCCGGCATATTCCAATACGGTCCCTCCCGCGAGTGTTGTCGGTTCTAATCCTGAGATCTAGCAGAAAGAATAACAGCACCCAAACGGTGAGCTCATAAAATAACAAATCCAATTGGTGCAATGCCGGAGGATCCATCTTACCTTCCCCCCAATCAACAAACCCGAGGATGTATCCAACAATGGGAATTTACTGGTCGAATAACTCGGAAATGGATTATTGACATCATACGACTCTCCATTGGTGATGTATTTCACGAATTGTTCCACATGATTTGGTGTTCGCTTCCCAAACAGTCCAATCACTAGTCGACCATAAAAGGGATCTTCATCAGTACCATCAGTATTGTCACGGACGTAAAATGTTCCATCGGCTCTAGAGATTCTTATATCCATGTAAACTTTGTCGGTGACCAATTTGGGAAGAAGACGGCGAATGTCTTCTTCGTTGTCGATTGCAGAGTTGGTGCTTGTGCTTTTGATATCATCTGCTGCCGAGGCGGAGGCTACTATGCGGAGCAAGTTGGATGAAGTAACAATTGGGAAAGTGGTTGCCATTGAAATCATCTTTAGTAAGGACCGCCGTCTCCTTTCGTCTCCTCGCTTCTCGATGAGGTGATGATGTTGATGAACGTTGTCGTCGTCGGTAGGTTGAGAATTCTCAATTGCTGCCGCGGCCGCGAGGGATGATGATAACATCGATCGGGTGGCATCATCGTCGTAATTGTAATTCTCCTTCGCTGACATTATTTTTGTGCTCGATGACACCGCCACCGCCGCTGCTGATGCTGGCACTGATGATGATGGTGCACGCGAACATGGATATGGTCGTCTTGCAATTATTCCAGCGGCATCGGCATTGTTGCGTCGACCAACACCAACTCGTCTATCTGATCTAATTTGAAAGGCATGGCCGGACAAAGGGACCGTACGAAGCAGCAATATTGCTGACACGTAGAGGGTTCTTTTCATGATGTTTTTTCTTGGGTTGGTGTAGCGGCGAGAATAGAGTGTTATTGCCTTCATCAATCCCTACGATGGCATCGACGATCGACGGCGAACAGCGAACAGCATCAGCATGTTCATCGTTCATGGTTTGCTTGGTTGCGAAAGCGAACCGCGTCAGACGTTTTGGCGGGAAGCGGATATTTTCTTCATTCTTCACTTCACTCTTCACTCGCTCTTACGTCAGCGGGAACCCTCCCGCCAACTTTAGCACTCATTTTTGGCGGGGAAGCGTCTCCCGCCAAATCTTTCACCCTTCATTTTGTTTTGGCGTGGGTGGACGAAGAAGAGGAACGAATTTATTGATGATAGATATGCAACTGCAACCCAATACTACATAGTGTATTATCTATTTATTTTAGTTTAGGCTCTACTCTAGAGGCCCGTTAGGCCCAGTGTGGATAGAGTTTTCTGAGGTATTGTCCATCCCTTGGCTATGGGTGGAGGAGTTTTTGGTGGCATTTCATCTTCTCTCAGCGATGCAGGCTTTAACTGTGGATGCAGAATTAGTATGTGGGACACATCAAGATGATTCGCCCAAATCCAATGCATTCAACTTAGATCGATGCTCAGTATTTTCACTTCCGATAGTGGTCTATCCAACTCATCTGTCTTCACACCCTCAATTGCCATCACCACCTCCATTCCCCCTACAACCCTACCGAAGACCGTGTGTTTGTTATCGAGCCAAGGTGTGGGCACAGTCGTGATGAAAAATTGAGAGCCGTTCGTATTTGGACCTGCGTTTGCCATTGACACGGTGAAGGGTCGGTCTAGTTTGGTTTGGGTCGCATGATAGATAAGAAGTTAGAAAATATCCACCTGAGATTGTGCTTGAGATAAAGAATTATTAAGTATTGACTCACCATGACGCAGATCTCTTCGAATTTCATCCTCGAATTCACCACCCCATATGGATTCTCCACCCGTACCATCACCAAGGGGGTCACCAGTCCTGGGGGGAAGACCGGCCGTTAGACGATGAGAATATAGATATTCGATGAGATACATGAAGAAGATCGGTTCGAGGTACTTACTGAATCATAAAGCCAGGAATGATCCGATGGAAGATCACGTTGTCATAGTATCCCGATTGAGCATGTCCCACAAAGTTTTGTATTGTCCTTGGAGTGTCTTTGAATAATTTGATAGAGATATCGCCATGTGTTGTGCGAAGAATTGCCTTGGATGCGGTTGTTAGAATAGTTGGCTCGTCGTTGTTGTTCGACCTACCTAAATGGGTTGCTTCTAGAAGATCGGATGCATCCGGCGCTTCGTTGAGAATGTCTCGTGCAAGGATGACATCCTCTCCAGGTTCGACTTCATTGTGATTCGAGAGGGGATCATGATGACTAAATGCATAGAATCGACGCTTGCCATACGCCAGAGCAATGAGGAGTGAATCATTCGGTCCTTCATTGCCACCATGTTGTATCGCCGCGCTGGATCCACCCATCCGTGCCAATTGCATTTGCTGATTAATCTTGGCGTCACCTGGACAGAGACATAAATGAAGGAAACGCAAGGCCGACGCATCCCCCTTCCCTACGGTGGCGACGACGCGATGTGTTTGGATGTTTATGACTTTGATTCCAACAATTGTCGGGATGAGGAGATATTGTCCCGAATTATCAAAGGTAATATGTATGCGTTGGTGGTAACTGCCTTCCGAGGATGGCATCACCGTCGAATATGACTGTTTGGTACTAGGATTGGTAGATACTCCACCCGACAGCAAGTATGTATCCTCCATCTCACGTTCCAATGCCTTTCGCTTTCCATATTCAATCATATCAATACCCAATGTAGTTGATGTCTTCTTGGAGGAAAGGATATCGTCATAAATCTTTAACCGTTCATCATACATGCACACGAGTTTGCAGCCATAGAAAGTAAAGAGGCGAATTTTTCGATCCGATGCGTACACGGCAAAATGTCCATCATTTCCACTGCTACTGCTACTGCTACTGCTACTGCTACTGTTGTTGCTTGTAGCTGTTGCAGTTCCTTCGGATATGGCAATATCAATCGCATATGTTTTCTTCTTTATCAGAGCATACAGATCCGTATCAAACTTTGACTCGAATGGTAATTGTCGTTGTTGTTGCACGATACCACCACCTCCCCCATCCTCTCCGTCCCCCATCGACGAAGATAATGGAACATTCCAAACCTCCAGCACCCCACTTGCATCTCCACTCACAACCCATTGTTTGGATGCATGATAGGCCATGGCCGTGACAGGCGCAGCATGATAAGATATGATACGTAATGGATCAGGAGAAAGATGTGTTCCAGAGAACACGAGGATGGATCCAGCTGGTACAACCGTCCTTTCATTGCTGCTGCTGCTGCTGCTGTTGCTGCTACCACTAATTTGTTGTTTATTGGAGGAAGTGGTGGTATTCGATTTTTGAGGCAGTGTATCTTCATCATCATCATCACTGTCATCCTTCTGCCTCTGTTGTTGCTGTTGTTGTCGGAGCTGTTGTATCTCCTTCTCCTCTCTCAGATCCACCTGCCACTCCTCCCTAGTCGGTGCACGCGTCGACACTAATAAATACAAATCCTCCCGTTCCATCAATGCCGCATGCCGTCCCAAACGAAATTTCATCTTCTTACTATTGTTACTACTGCTGGTTCGAATCATCCCGCTTACATCAAAGGTAGCCACATCGTAGAATTTAATAGTACCGTCGTAGCCAATGCTTACGGCAGAATCCCCATTGGGTTGTGAGGTGATTAGGGCGAGGAGAGGCCCCACATGGGAGGAGTACGATTTGACAAATTCAAGACAGCGAGAGGATGATGCTGCTGCCCCCGCTGCCGCACCTGCAGATGCAGTACCGTGCGAGGCACCGGGTGCACCAGAGCTGGATGTCGATGTCGATGTCCTCTTCCAAAATTTCACAACACCATCAGCACTGCCTGTAATCACATATCCATGCCGCAGGGATGTACAGACATGTGTCACTGTTTGTTTATGCATGTACGACACTTGATAGTGGTGGGTGGTGGGCACATCTTGGAGCTGGAGTAGTTGGCGCGATGTGGAGGCGGTGGCGGTGGTGGACGGAACGTCATTGTTGTTATTGTCGTCGTCGTCTTGTCGAAGGCGTCTCTTTTTACTACTGCTGCCAGAGTAGGAGTCCATGGTAATTGATTCAATTCTGGGGAGGGTGTCGATCGTTTCAGATGGCGGCGCTGGCTATCTCTAGTAGTACTCCTCTCTTGTGGGTCGTCGTCGTCGTCGTCGTCATGGTTGCCTGCCTTTCTTGCGCGCGGCAAAGATCGGCACCGCGGGTCTGTCCGTCGGTGTCGGTCTCTCGTCTCCCTGTCTTCCACGTGTAATTCATAAAGCAACAAGGTCTGATCGTCGCTGCAGTCGGCATCTGCATCTCCCGCCACATCTCACCATCACCATCGGCACAGTACAGATCGGCACCATGAGCATGAGCGCCGTCGAACTCCGAACTCCGAACCTCGCTCCTACGATGAGATTTCTAAAGTCTTCCATACTACCCACCAACACTCTCCCTATTTCCAGGTGGAAATGAAAGAATCCAAATGCATCCATGATCGGAGTGAGCGTTCCAATCTCCACTGTGAGATGAGTGATAATATTTGTAGCTGGGATATGAATCGAAATCGAATTGACTCCATAATATTATCGATATCGTGCACATCATTTCCACATGGAAATAGTAATTCACATCATCATAATCATGGTCTCTTCTCATAAAATCAATTCTTATCTGAAAGCGACAACGCCAATATTTTATTACACAAATACACGAGAGATAAGAGAACACAACCATGGTACACTTCCTTCCATCCAACAGAGCTGCGATTGCTGTAGCACTCGTCGCAGCCTCTTCATTGACATCATCCGACGCAGCATATGGGAGATATTACATCGACACACCTCGCCCATCAGCAATGGCTTTCGGATCGAGGATGTTGCCCATTATTGGTACACCATCTGGCCTCATCTCTCGAGATCCCCGACGTGATATGATGTACGAAATGGATGAGATGTTGAATTCAATGCTTGGTGGTGGTCGTCGTCAAAGTCGTTCTCGTAGTCTTGATGAATTGTTCTATGAGCCTTATGCCTTCCGACCACCATCCTCGTATTTCCTTCAGGAACTCCCCTTGACACTGAATGCTCTCCTCCCAAGCACTTCAGCTGCATCAACTACACCTATTACTGCACTTGCCACCCGCACTACCTTTGGAATCACTCAAGACGATGAGACACAACTTCAGATTGTGGTGCACTTACCCCCGGGTACCACGGCACGGGATGTTAATCTCAAACTCAACGAGGACAATCATGTACTGAGCATTTCTGGTGAAACGAAGCGTGAAGAGGGTGGTATTTCGGTACATTCTCGATTTGACAGGTCGTTCACCCTCCATCCTCGTGATGTGGATATGAGCAAGATTACGGCCCAGTTGGATGACAATGGAGTACTCACGATTATTGCACTGAAGTTTCCGAAAGTTGATGAGGAAGTGGGGAAGGAGAATGTTCGTAGGATTGATATTGTGGAGCAGCAGCACGATGTTAAGGAAGCTGATGATAAGATGGTAATCGAGGACAAGGTGGAGAAGCACGATGACATGGTAACTGCGGAGATGAATGTCGACGATTCTGTAATTGACCTTGATGTTAAGTAGGTTGATTGATGTAAAGATGTTTGGGGATTGTTCGGTAGGGTAGGGTATAACAAGCTCGTTAAATTGTAGAATTTCATGAGATACGACCACCGAATAATGTTCGATTCATTCCTCGCTGTACCTCTCTCGAAATCTTTGTCGGTTTTGTACAGGGAACTACCAATGAAGAAATCGCCATATTCCCACCACCGAAGGAGAATATCCTCATACTGTCATCAAAATAAACTCTCCGCTACCCTCCCTCCACACCATGTTCACCATGCAGTCGATTCTCAACACTCACTCAATCCCACCCTGAACTACTATGTACTAGCGTTTGACCCCGCCGATGCCCCCACTTGGAATGTAGTTTCCGAATACTTATTCCCCAACCCAAAATGATAACTACCCGTACGTTTCCTAGGATGAATCGGCAATGCCTTGACACCATGAGGCAACTGAGCCTCATGCGGATGAGCCTCTCCCGTATATATTTTAAGCCGTGGTTCAATATATCCCTCCCGCAAATTATTTCTGTAGAGCATACCGAGAATCGCCTTTTTGAGAATGAATTCTGGTTTACGTTCGAGCATATTTTTGGCAGGACGTTCTTTAAGACCGCCGGGGTAGCCGGTGTGCCATCGGTATAATTTGTCATCCCATTTTTTACCCGAGAAGTGCACCTTGAGAAGAATATTCATATTAAGTTGAAATTTGTATCGATGTAAATGATATTTGGATAGAATGAAAAAAGAGATCCGAAATAAAATCAAACAAAGGAGTGAGCTGGAGGTGGGACGCGTTAATAATGATAATGAAGTAGTGAAAAGCAACCTCGCCGTCGTACCTTGTCGGCATTCACAATCACGACGTAATCACCAATATCGGCATTCGGACGATAGGTCGGCTTGTGCTTCCCCTTCAATATTGGAGCAATGGTTGTGGCCAATCGCCCGACGGTTTGATTGGCAGCATCAACGAGATGCCATGTTCGTTGGACGGCTCGTCCGGGGAAGCTCATTGTTGATGGTGCCTATGGTATCTAGCCTATGGTATGGCTTGGCTTAGAGTTGTTGCCTGTTGCCGCACTGCCGCTGCCGCCACGAGCTACCGCTGTCTCTCTAGAGGTACAGCTAGGTAGGAGTACCTAGTTCTAGTTGTTGTTGTGCTCGGAGTTGTGTGGACAAAAATGAATTCCACGTGGACAATCGGTCTTTCGACTGTCTGGCGTTTCAGATCGATTTCTCTTGGATTCGGATCGATTTTGGGGTTTCGGATCGGTTTCAGACTGAAGATCCGACCACCCAACCAGCGAGCAAACAACAAACAACAGCAACAACAAGCGGCAGACACACCGCCGGCCCGCCCCGCTGCTCGCTGCGTTGGATTCATCAATAATTCATCGATAATCGAGTAGAGACGCCGACCATGATGCTCGCCAGCTCCGTCGCGGCCTCCTTGCGCCAAGCCTCCTCCGCCTCATCGTCCCGGCTCCTCGTCGGTCGATGCTACTGCCGCCTCCCAACGGCGACCACCACCACTGTCGCAGCAGCCAAGACGATGAATTCCAGTTCCGTCATGAATCCACTCCTCCGACGACACAAATCTTCCATCGGTTCCGGTGGCATACCCGCCCCGGTACTCCACCAATGGTACAACATCTTTGGCAAGTCGACTATCGGATATGCCACATGGCTTGTTACTGGAATCATTGTCGCTGAGGCATTGACCGGTATGGTTACCGATAATATTTGGAATTCGATGAATAAGGGACGGACATTTGAGAGTGTGGATTGGAGTAAATTCAAGAGTGCGGATGAGGAGGAGGAAGAAGAAGAAGAAGAGGCCGAGGCCGAGGAAGAGGAAGAAGAGGCCGAGGAAGCTGAGGAGGAGGGAGAAGAGGAGGAGGAGGATGACGACGATGAGTAAATTGAGGGAGACGCAGCATCTTCTCCGACTTGTCCTACTTGGAAGTTTAGTGATTTGACAAATAATGGGTGGGGGTGCTGTCAAGACATAGAGGGGTTATTCTGAAAATAGGAAGTCATTGTCTTTGCTTTCGTTGGGGTGAAAACTCAACACTTGAGATAATATGGCAAGGATCTAATAAATGTCGTTAGTAATTAATACAGCACGTGAATTTTCCACCTGCCACCCCCACCTACCCCTACCCTATCTACATGCATTATTTGTGCTGCTTTGAACTCAACTCTGTCCTCTTATTTTTATCATCATTTACAATACCCCTACACGTAGAACCTTTTACCCGCATTTACGAAGTCGACCATGTTGCTCTTGTTGCTCACTCAATCTCGAGAGATATAATGAGACACAGAACAACCACCATCATACACTGGATATGGAATGTCAGGAGACTACCATATATGCAGTTATTAAATACATACAGTATCTCTCCCTTGTTCATCATAAAACTTATATTTCTACAAACTAGTCTTTCCTGCACCATCTGGGGCACTACTTTTATCTACATCCCGCCCCAGCGCCTTGGCAACCTTCGGTGTCACCATAATCGCCGCAGCCAGCCGTACCGGCTCAGTAAACTTGACCATAAACCAAGCCACTGCCAAATTTGCCAAATGGGGGTTCTCCGCTACCCGATCGGCATACTGTTTCGACCATTCCCATTTTTGCATGTATCCCGAAACAATATCGACCAAGGTACGTTTGTCATTGGATATTTCCGTGGTTACTTCATTGGCATATGCCGCGGCAGCCTCGTCCATGGAGTGTCCCATGCCCGTGGGACCGATAATGTCGGCAGTTTCACAAGCAAAGTTTTTACTAACTTTGAATAATTGAGAGAGAACGTCCGGATCGAGTATTCCGGAATCCAGGGAGAAGAAGAAGGTGAGTAGTACTGCCCAGTATAGAGTGAGATATGTCCCCACGAATACCATTCCGTATTTTTTAAAGAGAAGACGAGCTCGTTGGGATGCTGGAAGTGATGATTCTAATTCT
>JALLBK010001124.1:0-12176 GCA_036940085.1 Discostella pseudostelligera
AAATGAACGAACCATCCAGTTTCAAATTTTGAAATTGTGGAGTCATTAGAACGTTGCCTCCGGATGCAACGCACAAGTGAAAGTCAAAGAGGTTGATTTAATGGAAAATGATATGACATCAACATCTCCACCTCTACTCGTTCCGAGGTTGTTGTGGGGAGGCGAGGAGAGTGGAAGCCTTTACAAAGTTCCATTCCACACATTTGGAACGGCCAAGAGAAGATTTCTACGGCTCAAACCATATGAAAGTCATCATATTGATGGAGGGCAAACATCTCCTTCTTGGGTCGATGTAGCATTAGTCGAAGATTTCACTGAGGATTTCGCCAACCAAACACAGCATCGCATTGTGAAGGCGTCGTGTCCGCTTGCATTCATTTGGAATGATCAAAAATTATCATCGGCAGCTCCATCGTCGCCATTGAAGAAGTTGGCCGCCGCGGCTACCTTCCGTGATAGTAATAACAGCAACGATCGTGAATTGCTACTCGGGGATATTATTCAATTCATCGGTGGGAAACGGACCGTGGCATTTCGGGCGTACATTGCAAAGAAGGTACTTGGAGCATCCCACATGAATCCCAATGCTTTTCGTTGGTTACCGTCCAAAGGACATTTGACTTCTTTGTTCGGAAGAATGATGCGGGGGGCAACAGTGAGGATGATACTAAGTTGGCAACTCTGTGGAAAGATTCTATTCAAATGCTGCTCGACAACGTCCGTCGTTGGGAGAGAAACGGACTCGTAGTGCCACAACAAACGCAACGAATGATATCATTTCCAATGACCAGACCCCAATGGGATTCCAATTCTCATAGAGGTGCTATTTTTGAAGCTGCAAGAAGTCGAGACATTGGCACACTTCGGTGGTACTTTGAAAATGGATGCCCAGTCGACATCATGGATGCTGCTTCAGGCGACACTGTGCTCATCATTGCTTGTCGGCTAGGACATTTGGATGTGGCTCGATTTGCATTGATAGATTATCACGGTAAGCTCCCCTGAACATATTCATCAGAGTGTGTATCATAACGAATTGTTCAAATAATCATTTGTCTGCCATCCATGGATAATTTACTGCTGTTTCCCAAAGCAAAGAATGATCCACACCCCGACTTTGGCCAGGTGAGCATACACCACGCAAGTCATGTCCGTCTTTGACGTTCGAGAAGATGGCGAAGGTCTAACCTTGATCGATTTTTCTTTCATTTTGCCAATTAGACAGCTCTGCAGGTGGCGGTATCAGCGGGGCACAAGAGGATTGTTCAGCTGCTTCTCGAAACGATGGAATCCAGCTATGCCGATAGAATTGTTACTAACCACGTGGATGAGAATGGAGAGGCTCCAATTCATGTAGCGGCTAGATGCGGTTCATCAGAAATAATGGAGTTGTTGATACTGCATGGTGCGAATCTTGGCCTAGTGGACGGGTTGGGCAAAACATGTCTTCATTGTGCATCCCAGTCTGGACACGCCTCGTGTTTGGCCTTAGCATTAGATTCTGGTGCGGATGAATACCTTGAGGTGTTGACTCACGATGGATTTACTCCTCTCCTTTTTGCCGTGCGTTCCAACAAAACTGAGTGTGTGAAATTGCTTCTTGAATCAGGAGCGGACGTGTCCGCCGAAACAGCGAGTGGGCAAAATGTGTGGGGCTTGGCGTCCAAGCAACGCAATGACAAGATATTGGCGCTGCTAGACCAGTATGATGACCTATCAGATGAGGATAGTTGTTACAGCCATAGCGATGGAGAAAAAAATATCTTTCATAGTTGGAAGCGATGTGCCATATCACCGACAAATCCAATGTACACACCATCCAACGCTGGGGGACTCGTATCGCCGGAGAAGCTCACTCCACCACATCCGAATGCGAAGAATGAAATAGCCTCGTTTGCTAGGAGAGCTCCCCTTCACTCGGCATTCGCCATTTCTCCCATAGTCGGGACAAACTTCCAGGTTCCTTACGATGGTCCATATCCATATACTGCGCAACAACCACACCACTCAATATTCGAATCTCCACATCGTGGCCCCGATGATCGTTGCAGTGACCATTATCCCTCAGATGGCGGGCAATTTAATCATGGGAATGAAGCATGGATGATTTACTTCGCAGATGATGGTTATCCATATTTCTACAATATCAACCGGAATTGGAGCACCTGGAACGATCCGAGGACTTTATCCGAACCGAAGGCAAACATCCCTCGCGAGACGCCGCTATTGCACATGAATCAGAATGGCACGAGGACTGCATCTGATGAAAGTCGGCAGTCCACTCGAATACCGCCGTTCACTCACATCTTAACACCCACCGCTACTCGAACGCCAACTTCACCAGCAGTACCACTTAATCTGATTACAAAAATTGCTGTCGAAAATCAAGTTCACGCATCAGAGAGAACACGTGCAACAGTCGTTGGTGAGCTTATTTCTACCATCATTCCATCAACAGATCCACTTGGTGATCCTTTTCCAAGTTCAGCGGAACTAGTGGATGCCGATTTGGAAAATGAGCCTCGGCAACAAATAAATAATCGCAACAAAGGCGCTGGTGATGAAATTGCTATTGGAATCTCGAAGCTTATAGCGTTCCGTTCTCCGTCCATCTCATCCAATTCGATCATCAATAAAGAGGAGGGCGCCGATCTGGATCAGATGGCATCATTAAGTATGGGGGCCAACGACAATTCTGGAGAACCATCACGGATTGTAGCATCGAGCGTGCTGGCAACTGCATTAGCATCGAACGTAGGCGACTTGAAGGACTCCGGCTCAACCATAGACGACNTGATCCTAAAAGTATGTTTTTGGCCCAGATTAAATCACGTTCGGCTAGAGGTGGTGTTGTTGTCCAGGCTTCGCAATCATCAGCAATTTCAACTGATAGGGCAGCTAACGACTTGAAGGACTCTGGCTCAGCCATAGATGACTTGAAAGACACTGATCCGAAGGGCATGCTTTTGGCCCAGATCAAATTACGTTCGGCTAGTGCCGGTGGTGTTGTCGAGGCATTGCAATCATCAGCATTATCGACCGAGGGGGCAGTAAACCCGAAGAACATGCTTTTGGCCCAGATCAAATCGCGCTGTTTGGAAACCGAACGATCCCGGTCAGCAATAGATCCGGGCGACGAGAATAGCGCTGATCCGAAGGGTATGCTTTTGGCTCACATCGAACCCCGTTCAAAGGGGATGCATGAGGCTGATCAAGAGCAATCATCAGAGCCAGCAAGCAAATTGTCAATGAATGAAGCAAGCACCACGCCTTCATGCCAAACCACAGTCGACAGTTGCTTAAGGGACTTGTCGGGAACTTCAGCCGAAAAAGAACAACCAACAGAGGACCCTGCCATGGCAAAGTACATCAAAATGAAGTCTGTCGGAATTCCAATGGAGGCTATTCTGCATAAAATGACACAAGATGGATTCGAGGCAGAGAAGGTCAATACGTTTCAATCATCAGATGCGACCGCGAGGACTTCTGATTTAAGGTCGAAGGTAAACGAAACCGCGCCAACAATGAGATCACCAAAAAGGCAGGCCAAAGAGCAATTGAAAGACACGTTGATGCAAGACGAAGATCTCAAAAAGTTTATGCGTATGGCATCTGTTGGCGTTCCTGCGCAAGCAGTACTTCAAAAGATGAAACAGGAAGGAGTCGATAATTCAAAAATTGGTTTATTCAGCGAATTTCATGGTATGGCGTCTTCTATAAATGCACTTCCACCACCCATAATGAACGGACAATCATCAGCCGATCATAATCCAAAGGCAATAGAAACCTCATCTCCAAAAAAGCGGTCAAAAGATCAACTGAAAAGCATCTTAATGCAAGACGAGACTGTCAAAAAGTTTATGCGAATGGCATCTGTTGGCGTCCCAGCACAAGCAGTTGCCCAGAAAATGCATCAAGAAGGTGTCGATCAGACAAATATCGATTTATTCAACGAGTTCCATGACGTTACATGTGGCAACAATAATAGTTCCTTACCACTCCTACAGAAAGGTCACGCGCCAGCATCGAAAATAGACAAGTATGCCAACATTACAAAGGAAGATCTTGCGAAAGATGATACCTTTTCCAAGTACCTTAAAATGAAAGATGTTGGAATACCTACTGCGGCGGTTACAACAAAAATGGCGCAAGATGGAATTGATAATGAAAAGATTCACATGTTCAGCGTAGTATTTGGGCTCAAAGCATCTTCATCTTCATTATCACCCAAACTATCCCCAAAGAAGCTGTCGCCGAAGCTGCCCATGCTCCGGGAGCGCAGACGAGCTAGCAAGGCCTTGCAAAAGATCCATTGGACTGCAGTGGCGGAGGAAAAACTGCAGAACTCACTGTGGGCATCAGAGAGCATTGAGATTGATGATTCAGATATTGAGAGATTCGAGTCGTTATTTAGCGCATCCCCGACAGAGAAAGGTGGTGTGGGGCAAAAGGCTTCAATTACAAGGAAGAATAGCGTTAATACGAAGTCGTCTAGTGTGATCGATCCCAAAAGAGCAGTGAGTCCAATTGTATTTTCCATGTTTTCTTGTCGGCCGGCCCTAATGTATCTCACTCAGATTTATGTTCTGTACTTCACAGAACAATATTGCTATTGCATTAGCTCATTTTCGTGCATTCCCAACTTTCGACGACCTTTGCCAGGCAGTGGCGTCACTGGACGGAGCAAATCTCAACATTGAACAATTGGCAAATTTGCAGCTCTTGCTCCCCACGCCAGAAGAGTCAAATATGCTGAAAGGCTTCGATGGGCAAAGTGACGATCTTGGGAGGGCTGAACAGTTCTTCCTCTCAGTGACGAAGGTACCTCGGTTTTCTCAAAAGTTAGCCGCCTTCAAATTCTCATTGCAGTTTGATGAACAGGTGCACTCGTTGACGTCGTCTTTACATTTGTTAGCAAAAGCATGCACCGAAGTAGTAGAGAGCAAGAAATTGGCCGGTATTCTTCGACGATTGCTTGCTATTGGAAATCTAATGAATGAATCATGCGGCAAACCACATGCACGAGGCATCACTCTTGATTCATTGATCAAGACTGCGATAAAGAAGGGAAGTGATGGCAAAACGACGGTCATCGATCTTTTGGTAACAACGGCAATGAGTAACAACTTAGACATTGTGGACTTCTGGTCGGACACGCCCACCGTTCGAGATGCAATGAGATTCGATTTAGATGACTTTCGGCTTGTGTTGCGAGAGATACAAAATGGAGCGCAGAGTGTAGATCGGACGATTGGAGCTGAGAAAACTCAGGTTGCTTCTCAAGTTGGCTGTTCGACAGAACAATTCGTAACACAACTGATTCCGTTTCTCGAGCGTGCAAAAGGTGATCTGGATAAAGTCAAGACATTGTTCAGCAGCGTTGAAGAGAAAGTTCAATTATTATGCTGTTTCTTTGCGGAGGAGTCCAAAACATGCAAGGTAAGAGAGTTATCCCACATAATCGCCATTGCAGGAAGTGATTTTCTCAGTACTCATGATCTTCGCTGTTTGTTCCGAACATCCTATAAATCGATGAAGGCGAGCACAATTTTTGGGGTATTGATTGAATTCTCTCGTCTGATAGAGAAGTCCAAAGAACGTCATCTTCGAAAAGAGAAGTCACTGAAGAAGAGGGAATCGACGACAGTCAAACCATGACAAAAAATGGAGGTGTTGATTGCAGCGCGGAGAGGTCCATTGTCAAATCGACTCATGCAATAGGCGTGACGCACACCCTTTAAACAATACAATATCCTTAAAATCTCTTTGACGTCAGTCTCATCGATCTCCGTCGCCGTCATGGAGCAAAGTGACACGTGGCATCCGACTGCAACAATGATTGTACAACATGGAAGCAATCTGACACGTGGCATTCAAAAGCTACTTTGCCAGCGACTAGATGCGACCACGTGGAAGCGATTATTACCGCCAACCTTTTTCCCGCCAAAAATAGGCCACTGGGGAAAGAAAAGACTCGGTTCGTCACAACGATGACGAACGACGCCGATCACCAACACCATATCATAGCGGCATCGGAACAAATAATTATTCGGCCTATCGTAGCGACCATGCAATAAAGCAGTATTGGGATTGCCTCTCTCACTCTCTGTTTGGGGGCACTGTATTTACTGAGAGCCATTTCAACATGTCATTTTCATCGCGTAGAAGGAACTATCTCCTTGTTCCACACCGTCGCGATGGACTCATCGAATGGTAAGTTTGATGACGTTGTCAATGCACCATATTTATCTAGATGTAGTTAGATGTAGGTCTCGTGTGGGTATCTGTCTGCATGCTTGCTCTCGCATCTCTACACATTGTACTCCAACGCATATTGTTCCTACTATTAACAGCATGAAAAGCATGCTCATGCACAGCTTTGTGTTAGATGCACTCGATACCACCGGCGCGGACACATTCTCCCACTTCGAAATGCTCATTGACGAGCATCGTGCCATGTCATCCCAACAACAACGTTTGCTGGACACTAATTTTGCTGCCGGATCGGATGATGGTATTTTGGGTAGTGGACATCCAACTCTAATTCCAACCCCATCACGGCTCCGGCGTCTCGTACCCAGCATTGGCAACTTCCACACCCGCCTACCATTGCGCAAGGCATTTGAGGCATACAATGCCAAATATGGGGTCACGAAACGTCGATATATATGCATATCATTCAATGAGATTCGTCATATATTGAATCTAGCGCAAATTATTGCTATGATTCAGCCACAGGGAGAGGGAACAGCGGAGGCGTCATTGTTATTGGGCGAAATGAGGATTGATGATAAAGAGAAGGGGACATTGGCGACTGAGGTCGAGGTGCTGAATTATTCCCAACAAATGGATGATGAAAATGTATCGAACAATGAGAGTCATGAGAATAGTAATTCTCCCGACGAAGGACAAAATGAACAACAACACCCACTGTCATTTGTGCCACCTCTGCAACATCCTAGATCACGTCGACCACTCGATTATCACCAACGTACCGAATCCGATGCGATTGAAGAAACTTTGAACCTCCTTCCCATACTACACAAACCCCTACCAGGACCGAAACTAATCTGCTTCGATGGTGATCAGACACTCTACAGTGATGGGGCCAACTTCGAAAAGTCTCCCAAATTAGCAAAATACATAAGCATGTTATTGCAACATGGTGTGACTATTGCTGTCGTCACCGCGGCTGGATATGAATATCAAGCTGCCAAGTATGAATTACGTCTGAGTGGATTAATCGCCTACTTCAAAGAACGCAACCTTGAGAAATCTGACCTGGAGCGATTTTACATATTTGGTGGTGAGTGCAATTATCTATTACGACTTGGACAGGATTATCATTTACATGCGGTGCGAGAGGATGGACCGGGAGGGTGGATGATATCGACCAAGTATCTAGTGGAATCACCGGGTAATTGGTGTGAGTCGGAAATTACTAAGATTCTTGATAAGTCCGAGGCGTGCTTTCGCTCCTCATTGATCGACCAGAACATGCGTGCTACCATTATACGGAAGAAACGATCGGTGGGACTTATACCAAAAGTCGATGAGAAGATCCCACGAGAGGCATTGGATGAGACGGTATTACGCATACAGGCGGAGTTGGAAGAGTCGAAGGTTACATTGCCATTCTGTGCTTTCAATGGCGGACGTGATGCGTGGGTGGACATAGGCAATAAGCGCGTGGGGGTGCAAGTTCTACAATCGTACCTGGGCATACCCGCCGTGGAGACATTGCATATTGGAGATCAATTCTTGTATACTGGCAATGACTTCGCGGCACGATCGGTTTGCCCTTGTGCTTGGATTACCTCACCGGAAGAAACTACATATATATTGAAGTCGATATTGAGATTAGCAGGTGTACCGTTGATTGCATCGATGAACTTAATGGTTGGGGAAGAGAATGATGGAATGGGGCAGCAGGAACAGCAACGAAACCAGGGTCGTGTGCATGGAGAGAGGATTGGAAAGAAGAAAGTAGACTTTGAAGATGTAGGAAGGAGGACAAGTATGGTGCAGATGAATGTATATACCGGAGAATTCATAGGTAATGCGATGCCAAAATAAATAGTAGGTATGAATTGTCTTCTGTACATCCCTGGCGTATCACTTTATTATCTAAGTCAAGTCAGCTCGTCATGCATAATATGTTGGACAGCATCTTCTCACATCACACATCATTTTTCCATCATCTACCCATCCCATTTCCGACGGCCGCCGACAGGAAACCAGCTGAATTCACACAACTTTAGTGATAGATATGTGAAGTGTGAGTAAATGGATATCTCTGGGTGTAACGGCGTGTCCGGAATTGAGTGGGAAGGTGTTCTCTAGGGGGCGTCGACGGCGCTCATGGTGGGCGGCATTATGTTGGAGGTAGAGAAAGAGAGATAGAGACACATGAATCACCGTCGACGGACAGATCAATGTGTCACGGTCGACAGACAGACTGTACCTGTCCGTGACGTCAGACTCCAGTCGAGAGTCGAGAGTAGGGCTTTTGTGGAGTATTTCTTACTTTCTCGTGGGGCTTCTCTATGATCGGATGAGAGCCTTCACAAATCCACGTAGGAACCAGTCTTGAATGATGGACCATTCATAAATATTGGCGGGAGACACACCAAATTTATTGGCCAAGAGCTCGGCGTGCAGCGAGGATGCTGTTCTCCGTTCGTCGAGAGGCGGAAGCGGAAGCACCAATAAACCCGAAGACGAAGACGAGGTCGTTCATAAGCAGCATCAATGATAATGGAACTCTATGGTATTGTGATATAAAGCCATGAATCAATAGATGAGGTACTGTCAGGCATCATAATAACTATGTCAAAGGGATCTCTTCGGTGCTTGGCCATCTCGGCCGCCTTGTCCATCTGCTCCTATCCTGTTGATGTTGATGCTAGAGTGTCGTCTCATCAATTTCATAATGAAGCCGACCCCGACGCAAGAACATGGGACCAATCATCCTCTTCTCGCCAGCTAGCGTCGGCTCGCAAATATCGTCTATTTAAGGATAGAACAGTCGGTGATAGCGAAGATTCGACACAACAAGATCATGAAGCCAACATATCAGAGTCCGAGGCCACAGTGTTAGGTCAATGGTTCATTGACCAAATCAGTGACGAGCGGTTGGGGGATGGGTTCAAGGACGTTCTCTCTGTTGATTACGCCGACCAACCGGTGACAACTGGAGTGGTTGGAGGAGATGGAGATGAAGAGAACCCAGAGGATGTTGTGATACAGGTGGATGCGGCGGAAGATGATCAAATTAATGAAGCGGATAAAGATGATCAAATTAATGAAGTGATCGAAGAAGAAGACGATGAAGATGTCATCCTATACAATGATCCAGATTGTAAAGAACCACGTGGGTCGGGATTATTCAAAAAGCGAAATTTAGTGCGTCGAAATCTTGGCAGCAAGGGTTCCAAGTCAGCATACGCGTACCAACTCTTTCATGCTCAATTCCAACCTAGTACCGAATACCCAGTTACTACTAGTACAATGCCCCCTATCGCCATCACACACCCAACCGACGATGATGAGCCCAATGTTTATTATTATTATGTGGCAGACGATGACTTCGGAGGTAAGAGTCAGAAGGGTTCCAAAAATTCATATATTGTCTACGAACCATACTATACTGCCAAGTCAGCGAAAGCCAAGTCTGGGAAAGGTTCAAAGTCTGGCGATTTTACCACTGAAATACCGATGGCCACCGGCAAACCGAGTGTCCGATGCACTAAGTCACCAACATTGACGCCAACATTCATTATTGAGACTTATCCTCCAAGTGAGACTGTCATGGTGAGTATCGAATCAAACGAATAGGTCCTCATTTGAACACTGATGATTCCTAACACACAATTCATTTTACTGTTGCTTCATCTTATTGAATCCAAAATAATGCAGACTCAAGCACCGTCAAGCATTGGAATAACTTTAGAACCAACTGGCGATGGAAAGGTTACCGCTAGTCCTGTAGCTGCAGGAACACTTCCCACTGGCAGTCCTGTCGCTGTGCCAGTAGTACCGACAACTGCTAGTCCTACTATGCCGATTTCGGGAACAGCTCGTCCCACGACTTTGAGCCCAATTTCATCAAGTCCTGCTGGAACACTGCTTCCTTCAACTTCAATGCCGATTCTTACACTAAGTCCTGTATCGTTGGCTCCTGCAACTTCGAGCCCAGCAGGAGGGACGTTCCTCCCTACGACGCTGGTCCCAGCCACTCCAACAACAATTGTACCATCGACACTATCACCAAGTTCTATCAATGTTTCATTGCCACCCGGTTCGGTTCCTCCGGTAGGTGGAACAGCTTCACCCGTGACCCTTCCACCCGCAGTGCCCTCTGTGGCACCCGTGACGCTTCCACCGGGAACAACTGCGCCCGTGACTCTTCCACCCGTTAGTGGAACTGCTGCACCCGTGACCCTTCCACCGGGAACAGCTGCGCCCGTGACTACTCTTCCACCCGTAAGTGGAACTGCTGCACCCGTGACCCTTCCACCGGGAACAGCTGCGCCCGTGACTACTCTTCCACCCGTAAGTGGAACTGTGGCACCCGTGAGCCTACCACCAGCAATTGGAACCACTGCACCCGTGACCCTTCCACCCGTAAACGGAACAGGTGCACCAGCGACTCTTTCACCCGCAACACTATCGCCCTCAGCTTCGACTAGTCCATCTTCATTGACTCTGGGTACACTCCCTCCAACTACGGCGCTTTTGGGGCCAACGACGATTGCACCCACGTCGGTACCGGTTGATGCAACATACTATCGTGGTTTCGAACAGGGAAATTTCCCCTTTGTTGTTGAATCGACGGATCCTGTCTGGACAACCGAAAATGCAATCGACAGTACCTTGGTTTGGAGCCTCAGCAACGAAAGGGCCAACACTGGTGTGTATTCCATCAAGAGTCCAGTTCTTGAAAACGACGCTGCCACACCAGGTACCGCTAACGCGACACTAACCATGCCCGATTTAGGCCCTGGGACACTATACTTCTCTGTATTCGCTTCAGTGCAAATACCGATAGACGGTTTGGCATGGTTTGCTGACGGTCAATTGCGTGAAGGAGTCCAGGAAAGCATGACTGCGTATCAACAAAAGTCAATTGTAGTAGAACCAGGAGCGCATGTTTTTTCATTCATGTACGTGTACAACCCGGAAGCGTTACCTGTGGAAAATTTGCCACCAAGTGGAACATTTCCGAGTAGGACTGGCTCTGTCTTTATTGACGATGTGTACTTCATACCCCTTGCGCTATAAACTTTTGAGTCATTGGTACGTCGGATTGATGTAGAAATAATAGGTAATTTATATGTGTCGTACGAGAACTGGTTGGGCACGAAACATTCCAACTCAATGTCTTCTTCCAACTCCACCTCTCCACCTTCACCTCCTCAATGCTTGTTAACTCTTAGGAGTACTTGGAATGGCAGAATACGAACATAGAGCAATAAAACAATTGCATCGATGGACGAGGCAGGAGGTAGGAGGAACAAAACCACTGCCACGTGTAAGCAAAATCTCCGCGTGGCACTTTTTCCCGCCAAATCAATGCCACGTGGAATATTTTTAAGTCGAGTCGTTACGATCGCCGCGCTAGCTGCGCTTTCCCGCCAAATTAATACTGCCACACACGTGGAAGTGCATAAGTCGAATCGATGCGATACGATATGCGATCGATGGATGCATTACATATCTATTCCAAGATCCAAGAGATCATTGATCATTGCATAGACATAGATATATTATGGTCATGATCATGAATGCGGCACTATCCAACGCTCTCCTGCACGTCGTCCACCCGCAGACCATTCCGATGAATGCTGCACGCCGTCAATATCACACCATTGCATTGACGAGGGTATTGTCGCCGTTGGTATTGTCATCTAGAACATCGTTGGCGTCGTCGTCGTCACGTGCGGCGCCGACGACGACGCCAACGACGGGCCATGCACGACGACTGATGACTACGGCAGTAGCTCCATTCTTCTCCTCGTCATCATCACTTTCCTTCCCTTATCCTCAATCGCAAAGGAGGCATCAGCAGCGGCAGCAGAATCAACAACTACATCAACAACGACGAACTCTCTTCATCCAAACCGCCACCACACCCAACCCCGAAAGTCTGAAATTCATCCCCAATGGTCGACTTG
>JALLBK010001128.1:0-17767 GCA_036940085.1 Discostella pseudostelligera
GTATTTTAGTTTTTGCATAACCCTAGGTTTCAAACCTCCAAGCGAATGATGGAGAAGAAGTGGTAAATTTGGACTGTCCTGATAATCCGTTCACTAAAGTGATCTTTTAACCTGTGAACTGGGTAAGCAGATGCCCATCGCCAAGTAAATGGCGATGGATAGCAACGAATTCCTACGCAGAAAGAGTTTCCGAGCAATTTTCCAACGCTCCCATATACTTTCCCGCACGTAGACTAAGGTAGGGTTCCCACTGTACAAATACAGCGACGTTTTTGTCAAAGTACAAAACCATGTTAGCGATCCGGCCTACGTGGAAATTTACTATTCCTACGTCAAAGAGGTCTGAATTTTTGCGAAAAGCCGAATTAGATCTATTTCGATCCCCGTAGCAATACATACGAAGCAACCTCGTGGCACTACAAGAAATGGCGAATACTGGCGATTCGAAACAAACGAATACCAAGCCTACGTACAGCGAAATTTAGAGATTCCTGAGTGGAGGACCTTGTCGCTATTATATAATAATAATAATAATAATAATTGTGTCTCTGCTTCAGGCTATATCTTTGTTCGACCGGAAACAGAAAACCTATTTTTTGTGAAGCCCGTTGGGCCTAGAAAGCGGCACTCGATCGTCATTCTACTTTTTCTGTTCATCACATTGGGATTGCTAGACTTTGTTCGCCACATAAAAAATAAAACACATATTCTTTCGATTTATCCATTGCGCCGAATACCAATATTATTATTAATCCATTAAAAATGCACGGAACTAAGGCTGGCCGTGGTGCTGGCCGCGGACTAGCTGCTCACGCTCGGGCTACTGCTGCCTCGAAGCTTGGGGAGGGGGCTGTTGGTGCTCTCACCACCCCGCTTCCCCCTACTCTCAGGACGTCGCCGCGTCGTCAGGCCCTATCATTGTTGAGGACCGTCGATACTACGAGATACTATGAAGAAGCTCATTTGTAAGAAGTTTGCAATGAGGAAGGGTGCAAAAAAGCAGTATGATGATGTGATGATGTTCATGTTGGTTGGTGGTTAGAGCATCATAGTATTGTCTTCTTATTGGCGTTGATGGTCCATCGCCAATCACCAACTGTTACTGCTGCAGCTGCACTTGCTGAGCCTGGACCTACACGCGACGAACAGTGAGCAGCTAGTGCTGCATCTCTTTCTCAGGAGCGACGCGTCGAATCTGCCAAGCGCAATCAGAGCACTAAACAATCTTCCGATGCTGATTTGGTGCTGGAGAACACATACAAATTAGCGCGAGTCGAGGGCATGAAGGGAGTTGCAATTAGGCATCGTTGCACTGCGGCTGAGATGAAATTGAGGATGATGGACGAGAACCGAGCCTACTATGTTGCAGGAGCTGATGATGCAGTTTCGGGCGAGATGGAATTGAATAAGAAGATCAAAAGAGTGATTGATAATTTGCCCCAAACATTTCAAGACCTGACCGGGGACAATTAACATTAAAACTCTAAGTGGGGGGAGGGGTAGTACTAGTAATAATCATTAAATAATTGACATCAAGTTAAACTCTTCCTACGACTGTAGTACAAGTGTTCAGCTAAGCTACGACGTCGTTTAGCTCTCAGATTCCATCAAGATTTGAAGATCGTCACAGCCGTCAGACAATCAAATTCCATCGGTCTGATTTGCAAGACCACGAAGTACATGGTAACGAGTTGTTCGCGATTCCATCATGTCCAACATTTCATTGTGCAGACAACAGCAAGTGAAAAATATCTTCTCACAGATGGCCATGGAATGGAACTTGAAGCCGTGATCCAATACTTTCCAGCGCTTCTTTATAATCCCAAAGACACACTCCACATCTTTCCTCACACTCTCCAGATTGGTGGAAAAGTATCCTTCCATTGACGTTTTGTCCGCATGCAAGTAGGGACAGATTGAGGTGGGCCATCGCAAATAACCATTGTCGCATATCAAGTAATATCCTACATCTGTCTTGATCACTCCATCGATTGTGAAGTACTCCCACTCCACTGTTGAATACCATTCGGTTCGAACTGCATGAACATTGTGATCCCGTCAAACGATACTCTTATCATTACATGTGCCATATTGAGCACGTGAAACCCCCATGATACGCCGTTCAAAATTGGAGATACACTGAAATGTGATTGTTGGATATGACTCCTTACCTTTGCAGCGGTTGAAGTCGCCAGCTGGGGCACGAGACCATTTCACATGTACCACATCCTTTGATCCCATAGCGCCAGGCAGTCCCACCTCATGATATTTCTTTGAAACAGTTCTTAGCTCCTCGGCATCGCGTGGAAGTGAAATAATCTTGGTGATGGTCAAAGAAGTAGTTGATGAACTTATGGAAGAACAAACGATGCTCTTCCTTCGAAATATTAGAGTATGCCGATATCACACCGAATGGCAAACCATGTCCCAAAATGCAGAGAGCACCAAGCACGTGCAGTTCTGCCTTTATCTGCATAGCCACTGCGGTTTTAATTCTTCTTGTGGGGAAGATGATATTTTTGTTGATCATCAAAAGAGCCAAGCTCTCCACTTTAGCCAGCGGTAGTCTAAAGGTTGATCGAAATATGCCTTGCCGGTCTCTCCCCGACAGTCGCCGGGTGCGAGACCTGGTACCTTCGACCCCGTCTCTATCTGACGCAAGGAATTTTCGATACCAACAAGAATCAAATAAATTACCAAACTCATAGCCATCACGACAATTACCACGAACCCGTTTTTGTTGATTGTCGGTGGTGACATTGTATTCATCATCGAGGTCATCAAGATGTAGGTCGTCGTCGTTGCTAGCTAGTGGCGGAGGAGCATCGAATAACAGTGATGTATCACCTAGGGGCAAATCGGACAGTAGATCACGCTCTAATTCATTCAAAAATTGAAGAGCAAAATCTTCAACTTCGACGTCGCGCTCAAGCCCTGCTTCCATTGCAGCAATGAAGTCATCATCCTCGTCCCACCCACCATCATTTTCATCATTGTCCATGAAATCATCATCGATGACAAATGGGGGAATAGGGGGGATCATAATCCTCATGATCGACCAGTGGATGGCATGGCGATGTCGGTATCGGTATTGATGTTGACATGTCTAGTATTGATGTTGATATGTGGATTGTGTGTGGACGACGGCATCGAAAAAGTTCCACGTAGACACCAGCACAATCTACGTTTTCTGTTTTGGAAAAAATTCGTCGACAGATATTTTGTACGATATCCGTTTCGAATCTCAAAATATCTGGCAGCGGAATTCCAAAACGAATATATTTCTGGGATATATGTCTACAAAGACTCCAAAAAACTGATAAAATCGCGACAGAAAACGAATATTCAAAAAAAAAAGATGGTCCAAGTCACATCGTCCAGGTACGACGGAGATGGTCCATCCGAAACTCCAAAAAAAATATGTTATCCGTTTCCGGTCGAACAAAGATACAGCCTCATTGATTCATCGTCTTGCATTTCAGTATCCTGGCCAAATCAATGCCACGCGGAGGACCAGAGCCACGTGGATGTCCAAGTAAGGAATCTCCCGCCAAATCAATGCCACGTGGAAGAATAATGAGTCAGTAGAAATATATTGGCGGGAGAGTTCGCGCTCACGCGTACGTCAGCCACCAGCGACGAAAACAACAGTGCCACCGCCGCCCCGACACCGACACCTGCACCATGACATGAATAATGAGTCAGTAGCAGCAGCAGTAGCAGTAGGCGGCCTCGAACAATATCAACTCCCCTTCCATAACATAATAATCTTGTATTTGCGCCATGGGACGAATAATTGCTTCCGCCGCAGCGGCAACCTACGGCTTTCTCTTCGCTTCATCATCAACAACAGCCTTCACCACTCAATCAGTCTCGATAATAAGCAGTGTCCATGAATCCCTCCGATCACCGTCCTCTTCCTCTCTGTCCATGGGACTAAAATCCTCTATCCTAAGCAATGTAGTCACTAAGGCAATTCAGCATCCCATCGCCACCACTGTTGCCGGGTCTGCCATTGTCACCACCGCCGCGGTAAAACTCGTACTCGATCGTCCCTCACGTACCTACAGTGCCGACTCAGTAGCACGTGAATACGATGCATGGACTCAAGATGGCATCCTTGAATACTACTGGGGGGAACACATCCATCTTGGGTACTACAATGATGAAGAGTTGGTAAATGGGTACAAGAAGAAGGACTTTATTCAAGCCAAATATGATTTTATTGATGAAATGATGAAATTTGGTGGTATTGACCCACGTGTCGATTCAGGTGCCAAGGTATTGGATGTGGGATGTGGATTTGGTGGGACTAGTCGCTATTTGGCGGATAAGTTGGGACCATCGGCGGATGTTACTGGTATTACATTAAGTCCTAATCAGGTGAAGCGAGGGACGGAATTGGCTGCTGAGCGTGGATTGAAGAATGCGAAATTTATGGTTATGAATGCATTGGAGATGGATTTTCCAGACAATACCTTTGATATTGTCTGGGCATGTGAGAGTGGAGAGCACATGCCGGATAAGGAGGCATATATTAATGAAATGATGAGAGTGTTGAAGCCAGGAGGAACGTTTGTGATGGCGACTTGGTGTCAGCGGGATGATAGGGAGGTGCCGTTCAGTGAGAAGGACAAGCGTGATTTGAGATTCTTGTATGAAGAATGGTAGGTTACTGTTTTGTCTGGTACATCTCCAGGAATATTTGAAGACAATACGATCTGACTTGTTTGTTTTTCTTTTGATTCAGGACGCACCCCTACTTCATCTCCATAGAAGCGTACAAAGATCTCATTGACGCCACCAAATTGATGGGACCTGTCAAAACTGCCGATTGGGTAACCGAAACAATTGCATCATGGCGTCATTCTATTTGGGTTGGAATTTATGACCCAGTTGGTTGGATCTTCAAGCCTACGAAATATTTGAAATGTGTCCGAGATGCGTATTGTTTGGAGAGGATGCACCGAGCGTTCAAGAGGGGGCTGATGCAGTATGGCATGTTTGCGGCAACGAAGGCGAAGAAAGACGATTGATAGTTGTTAGTGATGTGACCATCTAAAAGTAAAGATTAGTTGATCACCTGGGGAGTGCTTCCCTCTGGTGGATGGAGCGAAGGAGAGAGCTGTTTTTAAAAGACTCAAACTCATCTCCGAAGCGGATCGACGTCGATTTCAACAAAACATTGCCGAAATGTTGAGCATAGAAATCCTTGACTACCATCGGAAGAATGGGAGAGTAACAATGATTCTTGGCCAACCCACGATCCAAGATATCAATCGTCTTGAAGAGGAACTGATGTGGATCGCAGCGAAGGAAACGACGACCCTCGGAGGAGGAGAGCATGGTCATATTGGGATGATCATGGAATCAACGAAGTACCTCGCGATGACCAACAGCATACCATTCATTCATCCTACTACTAACCCTGGATTGGTTCACATTCCTCCAATGACGGAAGAGACACAATATGAGGCGGTTGACGAAGATTACTTGTATGAGCTGAAGGAACATCCGATGGGATATCTCGGTGTCACTGCGAGAGACATGCTAAATCACTTCGGTGGGCTGCTATCGTGCATCAACCGTAGATTGACGCAAAGAAAAGAGGTCTGAAACAGTCTGGAACTAGATATTTTGCATTCACATCGACTATCGTAGACAGTAAATAGTGACTCAATATAATATCTACAATCGAGAATCGAGTTCGAACGAGGAACTGTCCACTCGCACAGTAATGGAATGGAACATCAATATGAGGAAACATCAATTAATCGTTATTTAGTATGTAGTAACTGCCTGCGTAGTCATATTGGTTCTGTCATTCAACGGCCCCGACTTATCCTGACCACTTTCATTTCCTGCTTTACTGAATAGCCGAGGATTGATCGTCACACTGTTGGTGCAGTTGTTTGTCTTGTATATCCCCACTAACCTATCGGCAAGTTCGAACATATTGTTTCGCAGCGAGATGATAATAAATTGTGCATTTTTCGTGCGCTCCTTGATGTAGTGTGCAACAATCGATACGTTCTTGAAGTCTAACGCTGCATCGATCTCGTCCATAACATAAAGAGGGGTGGGCTTGTAGTGATGTAAAGCAAACACCAGTGCAAGCGAGGACAGAGTCTTCTCTCCACCGGAGAGATTTGCGATGTTCTTCCACGACTTTTTAGGTGGCCGGACTGAGAAGACAATGCCTTCGGAAAATGGATCCAGGGAATCCACAAGTTCCAATTCTGCATCTCCACCAAGAGTTATCATCTGGTACATCTCTTTCAATTTGAGAGTTATCAGCGAAAATCCATCCATGAACTTTTCCAGGCGAAGTCTACGAAGGTCCTCATGCTCTTTCCTCGCATCATTACGCATTTGTGTGATCTGGTCGAGATCGGTTACACTGAAACAAACATTCGATTGATCAATAAATGAGTCAAGTAGTAGGAAGTGAGAAGCTGTCGTCACTTGAAAATAACTTACCGTGACAAGTAGTCTGCCTCCTTCTTTCGATACTCTGCAATGGCTCCCATATTTGCATTCTTGGCGAGAGTATCCCTCTCCTCCTCAAGAACAGAGATGTCATTCTTGATCGACTCCAGGCTGTACTGCTCCAAAGATGCATCTGCAAGTTTGGGTAAGGAGGAGGGGCCTCTTTTGACCTTTCTGGAATCATCTTCCGTCGATTCTACCCCATAAGACTCACTGTTTGTCGCTTCGTCGCCGCCTTCATCCGTAGAATTATGCTCTTCACCATCAGATTCCTTGGCGTCAACTTTTTCACTGCTATCTCCCTCTTCATCGTCCTCGTCGTCCGAAAAATCAAAGTCGATCTCTTCTTGCTTCTCGACGTTGCATAGTTGTTCAATTTCTTTCATCCAATGATTGGCCTTCTTCTCTGCATCCTTAATCTGCTTGTCAAGATTTTCAACCTTTGCAGTCAACTCCACCTCGGCGCACTTGAGTTTTTGCTGAACCTTCTTTAGTTTGTCGTACTCACTAGTGATCAAACCGAGTGCCTCCTTCTTCTCGGCTTCGTCCTTCTTTACCTGCTCGTAAGCTTCCATTACCTCCTTAGCTTGCTCTTCCAGCTCCCGGTGCTCCTCCTGCATCTGCTCCAATGCCACCTTGCTTACCTGCAATTCAGTCTCGTTCGTTTCCTTTGACTGCATAGCCTTCTTGATGGTCTTCTTCGCGTTTGAAATCGTGCTCTTGGCTTCATTAAGCTCTTTGTTGGCATCATTCAAGGCTTTTTTGGCTTTGTCGCATGCCTTTTGCTGATTTTTAAGCTTCGATCCACCAGCGTTTAGAATGCTCTTCTGAAGCTTCGCTACTTCTTCCTCAAGTTCCGACGTGGCAGCAACGCAGGAAGCCATCTCAGCCTTGCACTTCTCAACCTTTTTGAGTAGTTCCGCCTTCTTTTGTTCATCCGCAGCTGACAGTGTGCTTTGTATGCGCAACGATGGAAGTTGTTTAGTCAACTCTTCTCTGGTGGTATCAAACCCGTCAATTTCCATTCGGAGTTTAGGAAGCTTTACCGACAGTGATTTGACGAGCTTGGTAAGAGAACGAATCTCGTCGGACAATTCGCGGCGTCGGCTGCGGCATGCCTTAACTTCCTCCTGGGCTGCGTTCGCCTGTTCTTCAAGCCGCTTCAGTTCCTCCGGTGAGGAATCAGCAATGGCACTCATATCTGCAGCGCCAGTCTTTCCATTCTGAAGGAGATATCAGAACAATGGTGGATCACCATAAGTTAATACGACGTGGCGATACAAAGAAGTGAGGTCGTGCAATAAATCTCTTACCGATAGTTTCATCTTGGCCTTCTGCACCGAATTGCCACCACCCGACATCGTACCCGAAGTCTCAATGAGCTTTCCACATTCCGTCACGACTCTCCAGCGCTTGCCAAAATCGTAGGCCCACCTGGTAGCTGTCTCCAGATCCGGAGCAACGAGCGTGTCTCCGACTGCCAAGAAGAGTGCCGGTGTGATCGAAGAATGTCCCGGATTAATGAGGTCGAATAATCGAGGAGCGCCCTCTGGCGTTTCAACAGAGCGGTCATGTGCACCCTTTTTCATCTTATCCAATGGTACGAAGCTCGCCCTTCCAAGGTTGTGCTTGCGAAGGAATTCAAGACATCGTTGGGTCCCAGCAGTTGTTTGGACAACAATATGGTCCAACATGCCACAGGCTGTCGAGACAGCAACATCATACTTTTCGTCGATGGTGGCAAGATCACCGAGGCGTCCCATCACACCACAGCTAGCCAGCTCCCCATTTTTCTTGGAAGCCTTGAGGATAGCGGATGCAACTCGGGAGTGGCCGGTAGTGGATTGCATGGACGCCTTGGCAATCTCTACCCGAGTCTACATCGGAGTATTGATGAGAAATATGAGTGAATGACCGTACAGCACTCAAAGATAACACATAGCACCCACACAACTTACCAAAAGATCAGTACTCTTCTTGGAAAGAGTCGCCTCCTTCTCGCCCAACTCCCTAAACTCCTTTTCTGCCTCGGCTACGCGCGCCTCACTTGATGCCCACTCCTTTTCACATTCCTTGTACTCATTCCTCGTCGCAATTTGCTTGCTATCCAACGACGATAACTCCTCCTCGGATTTCTCGAGCTGCTCCAGAGCACGTGATACTGTATCCTCGAGTAGTTTCACCTCCATCTGCACAGTATCGAATGCATTTTGGAATACAGTCCGTTCCTGTTGTAGTGGTGCAAGCTCCTGTGTCTTCTCTTCAAGTTCAAGACGCAACTTTTCGGTAATGCCCTTAGTCTCCTCAAAGATAACTTCGAGCTTCGAATCCTCCGTGGCCTTATCTTCGGTGCACTGTACAATACGTTGTTCGAGAGTAGGAATACTCTCCTCAGCCTCCACCACTGCAACCTGCGAATCTTCCAACTTCTTCACCTCGGCATCGATTTTACCCTCCAGCTTTGCGATATTGCCCTTCTCATGCTTGATATTCTCTTTCAATTGAATATCCTGTCGCTCGTAGGCCGTATACGCCTCCTTCGTCTCGGTAAGTTCCACAAATACCGCATCATACTCCTTCTTCTGGTCGGCCATACCATCCTCAATTTGAGTAACACGTGCATCAGCCTCAATAAGCTTGGAACGTTGACTTTCCATCTTCTCAACCAACCCCACCCGCTCATCAGAGGCCTCCTCACTCTCGTTCCGAGCATGCATGGCATGGATCTGAAACAATATATTCTTCTTCCGTCGTATCTCCCTATCCTTCGTCACCAATGCCTCCGCCTCGGCTTTGGCATCGGCCAACCCATCCTTCTCTTTCTCAGCAGCCTTGACACGGTTTAATTTCTCCTGACGCAATTCAGTAATCTGCTCGACCTTCTCGGCAGCCAAATTCGCCTGCTCGACATACTTGTTACTACCAATAATATCCTCCAAGTATTCAAGTAGTCCCTCGTCATTCTCGGTCTTACCCTTGGGTGGCATCATACTAATCATTTCGACCTCACCTTGCAATATCAAGAAACGATTATTATCCAGATCAATGCCCTTGGAACCTAGAAACTCGGCCACATGTTTGAAGGTGGCATTCTTTCCATTGATTTGATATTGACTGGAATTATCCCGTCGTGCCACCCGCGAAATGACAAGCTCGCTATTCTGAACTACTTCATAATCATCATCGCCATCACCGGTATCGACAATCTCATGAAAGTATACACATACTTTAGCGAATGGTAGTGGATTATTCTTGTAGGCATCACTATTGTGAATGAGTTCCGACACTTTATTGAGACGTAGTTTCTTGGCACGTTTCCCGAAGACGAAGAGCATGGCGTCAATGACATTGGATTTGCCCGATCCGTTGGGGCCAACGACGGAGGAGAAGCATTTGTGGAAGGGTCCGATGGTCTTTTGACCTGCGTAGGATTTGAAGTTCTCGAGTACCTGTGTAGAGTTAGACCACACATGATGTAGGAATCTTTTAGAGAATTAAAGAATTCAGCAAGAGCAATGGGGGCTAAAGTCTAACTTACCATTTTGGTGATCATGAGACGAGGAGGGGGTAGCTCTACTTCTTCGACTGTAACGACCTTCTCTTTGTCGTCATCAGCTGCGGCTGCGGGCTCATCGGCAGTCATTTTCGGTGCGTCGAAGTCGACGTCGGCGTCGGCGTCGGCAGTCTCAGCTTCTTCGACCGCGGCAACCTCGCCATTGACATCCTCTATTCTCTCTGCCACTGGTGGCAACTCTTCTAGGGCGTCTTCCATCTTGAGATGATTGGTTCAATTCGACTGTAATCTACTGTAATAGCAATGATATTTTTGCCGTCGCTACATCATGGTCAGAGTATGGTATGCAGTGTGTGGATTTGTGCCTATTTGTGCCTACTAACAATTTGGCGCGGCTTCAAAGCTCTTCAAAGCTAGAGCGCCAACGGTCCCAGCCTGTCCGTCGACATTGTCTCCGTCTTTCCGTCGACGGTGCCCTTTCTCCTTTCTGTCCGTCGACGGACTGTTGCATCTCAAAAACAACACCGACCATGGCCGCCGCCGCCCACCACACCGCCGCTACACCATAGTACTACTACTGTACCAACACCATGTTGCGAAATCTCCTTACCTTCTCCTCCTCTATCCGTACCCAATCGTCTTTATCTTGGGCCACCACTTCGTCGGAAACTTCCATTGTTAACACCTCTCGATCATCATGGATGTCACCGGTGTTCATGCCGCCGTCGGCTGTCGCCATGAACAATAACTCGCCTCTCAATCACAACAGTGCTACTATCCGTCTACGCTCTACCCGATCCACACGCGGCCTCTACGACGGTAAAGATGTACGGTTTGGTAACAACGTTCCCTTCTCCCAAAAGAAGACACGACGTCGATGGAATCCCAATATGCAATACAAGGCAGTCTATTCGGAAGTATTGGATGAGATGGTGAAATTTCATTTAACGACAAGTGCGCTTAGGACTATTGATAAGTATGGAGGGTTGGATGAATATTTATTGAGGAGTAAACATGTTAGTACGAAGGGGTGAGTTATTAGTGGGATATGTATGTCGAGATTGCATTGTCGATACAACCCTCCTTCTCACTTCTCACGATAAATATCGTCTTCATGAACCCCTCCTCTTTTAACTAACAAAAAATCATGTAACAAACAGAGAGGGTGAAGGACAACGTGTACGAAATCGAATCATACAAAAGATGAAACATCGAGAGGTATTGAAACAACAAGCAATAGAACGGGGGGAGTCGGTTGAGGATTGGGATAGGATTGTTTTGGTGGGGAAGAAGATTCGACAACAGCAGCAACACCAACAAGAAGACGTTGTCGCTTTGTCATCTGCATCGATGGCCATTGGAGAAGAAAAATAATATTGGAGGCAATGTTGATGATTGATGGGGAGAGAGAGGGAGGTAGGTAGGGGTGAGAGCTTGAACAGTGACGGCAGACCTGTGCAGCGTCCGGGACGACTCTTCGTTGATGTTAAGCTAATATTTTCCCCATTTTATGCTAATCATGTCGGATGGAATCTCATTTGCCTTGTCATAATATTATTACGGTACGAATACGATATCATGTCTCTCATCGTCGTCGTCTCGCGTCGCTCTCTCTGGTTCCCAGTGTTACACGTGGAGAAAATGATGCGGCGGACGGAGGGGCTGTCTGTCTGCTGTCTGGCTCCGGAACCTACACTGATTACACGTGGAGGAAGAAACAACGCACAATGGAGATGAGATAGAGTTGCGAGTTGCGACGATGACGATGGACGCCGATGCCGCCGACGCCATAGCTATGATATCAACAATTGAACCAACGACGCCGTCACGATGAGGGTCAAAGTCACCCTCATAATACATTTGGTTTCATCGCTTCTACCTTGCGCTGATGCGTTTGCTTCCCGAAAATTCGCTCACTCACTCTGCGGCAGCTTGACGACGAGGACAAACTCACGAGCCGCCGCGCCCTCTACAATTCAATTATTCGACCATTCGCCGTTGCAATCTACATCCTCGATCGAATCCGAATCAGACATGATGTTTCATAAGATTACAACCACAGTAGGTAAATCTGCATCCACTCTCGTTTCAGCATCCGTCTTCTTTCTTCTTGCCTATCAACGCGATGCCGTCATACTTACATTATGGATCGGCTCCATCCTCAATGCTATTCTGAGTAAGGTCGCCAAGAAAGTACTCAACCACGACCGACCCACACAGTTGCAACATAGTGATAATTTGAAGCTAAAACCAAGCGATGGTGGTATGCCGTCGAGTCATGCAATGTCGCTAGCATTCATCGGCACATCAACACTAGGAAGTTTTATTCCAGTGGAGCATCGCATAGTTGTCGGCTTGGCATTTGGAACATATTCAGCTATTGCATTGAGATATCGCGTGCGGGAACATTTGCATACTGTAGAACAAGTTGCTGTTGGTGTAGTATTGGGGGTGATGAATGCTATGGCGTGGCTACAATTTGGGATGGGAACGGGCAGTGATGCCGCCGGGCCTGTTTTATCGTATGCTCGAGAACATTGGGTATCAGCAGAAACTGGCTTGTTCCCATATTCTGCACTTGCAATTCCAGTTGTGGTTGGAATTGTTGTCGTGGGCTCGTTCGAACGACGGATTGCATTGTGGATAAAGAATAGAGAGCGGAATGATTGATATCATGTACCTTTAGCGATAGAAAGGGTATGAACGAAGAACCATGCACGTGGCACTGCACTCAATTGCCAAAATCAATGGTTGCTTAAACATTTCATTAATGCGTTAATTGGTATTCAAACTCGTTTGATGCATTGCATCATTGAGCTATTGATATGATCCATCAGCATTGGTGATTGACCAACACATCAAAATGACCCCAGCCCTATGTCTATCTCTCGTAACTTCTACGTAGGAACTAAATCGATCTTCGAATGCGTCAGAGTGAATCTCATGCCAAAAAAATAACAAGCCGCAACAACCTCATGCACCATCACCATGCACCACCACCCACCACCATCAACGACGCATCGAACCCCATCTCGTCATTATTCATCCTCCTCACGTCCACTCGTCTTCATTTTTCTTAACAAGCATCGATAGTCAACATGAGCGACGGGTTTGATCTGAAGATTTGCTGCATCGGCGCCGGATATGTTGGCGGGCCCACCATGGCGGTCATTGCTGCTAATTGTCCAAAGGTGCGTCGTCGTCGTCGACGGGCACATGCGAAGAGTATCAATTGCCTCACCTGCCATTGACCAGCCGTCGTTGACCAGCCCCTTACTTCATCCGCACTTATTTTCTGACATTATATTATCATGTTCATTCTCACTCCCTACCCACCCACATCATGAAATAATTATTAGATTCGCGTCTGTGTCGTCGATCTATCCAAAAAGCAAATTGACGCATGGAACTCCCGCGATCTTCCTATCTACGAGCCTGGTCTACGCGAGGTTGTCGACCAATCTCTTGGGAAGAATCTCTTCTTCTCCCTCGACATTGACAACGAAATTAAAATGGCCGACATAATCTTCATTTCTGTGAATACCCCCACGAAAACTCAGGGTATTGGTGCCGGGCGTGCCGCCAACATTAAGAATTGCGAGCTGTGTGCACGTAAAATTGCCGAAGTGTCCGAGGGTGATAAGATTGTTGTGGAGAAGAGTACGGTGCCCGTTCGTACCGCACAGGCTGTCAATCGCGTGTTGGAGTGCAATGAAAAGGGGTTGAAGTTCCAAGTGTTGAGCAATCCCGAGTTTTTGGCGGAGGGTACGGCCATTGCGGATTTGATGAAGCCGGACCGTGTCCTAATTGGGGGGAACCAAAGCCCCGAGGGGCTCAAGGCAGCAGAGACTTTGGTTTCTGTCTATGCCAACTGGGTGCCAAGGGAGCAGATTCTCACTACCAATCTTTGGTCGTCGGAATTGTCCAAATTGGTGGCGAATGCCTTCCTTGCTCAGCGTGTGTCATCCATCAACTCAATCTCTGCCCTCTGTGAGGCCACCGGTGCCAACGTTTCTGAAATCACTCGCGCAGTTGGAATGGATGATCGTATTGGAAAGCGTTTCCTCAACTCTTCTATCGGTTTTGGTGGATCATGCTTCCAGAAAGATATTCTCAACTTGGTCTACCTCTGTGAAACCTACGGTTTGAAGGAGTGTGCGGATTACTGGAACCAAGTCATTCTCATGAACGACTATCAGAAGAAGCGCTTCTCGGAGAAGATGGTAGCCTGCATGTTCAACACCGTCACGGGGAAAAAGATTGCCATTCTTGGGTATGCCTTCAAGAAGGACACTGGAGACGTTCGCGAAACACCCTCGATGTTTGTGGTACGTGATCTTCTCCTCGAACAGGCCCAGATTCACGTGTACGATCCTCAGGTGAAGCGTGAGGACATGTGGGCGGAAATGGACTACACTTGCGACTTGAATCCATCGACCTATACTGGTTTGGAATCGGCGGTGACTACATCCCCGGATGCCTACGCGGCATGTGATGGTGCGCACGCCTTGGCGGTGTTGACGGAGTGGGATGAGTTTAAGGAGTTGGACTTTGAGCGCATTTACAAAAGTATGGCAAAGCCTGCCTTTGTGTTCGATGGGCGTAACGTCTTGGACCATGATGCATTGAGAAAGATTGGATTTGAGGTGCATGCTATTGGAAAGCCTGATCCCAACAAGTTCTCGGATCTTTGAGGGGATCAACTGGGCTAGTTTCGATGTTGCGATTAAACGCTTTTGGTTTAAGAGGAAGTGAAATGTTTTGTAAAGAAGAGTTAGAGCAGTGAAGCTAATGGAGTTTCGGTGTTGATTGATGCTACAATACGGTCTCATCCATGGATTGGAAAATAATAAGTAGTAGTGCATCAAAAATTACATTAACACTCGAAGGTTGGAGCCTGATTGTGTTCATTTAAGGTGGTCCAGGTTTAATCAGCATTACCAATCGAGGCAATCTATCGTGAGACCTTCTTTGAACTTGTGGAAAGTTTCCACCCTAGCGTAATCGTCATGCACTAAAAGATCATAGTAATCATCCAGTTCCCATACGAATTTCAGCGGATGAGATCCATATTCGTGCTGCCGATACTGCAATCTACCAAAACAAACGTAGGGTGATAAAGATTTCGTTTCGGGGTTGTACCTTCGAACCCACAAGACAATATTGGAATCCTCGCTTTCTTTCAATTTGTGAAACATCGGAGACGATTCATGCAATCGCGACCCACCATACCACGTGATTTGATTTCCGTCATGTAAGAATTTATTCGGAGAATCTTCAGTGCCGAGGTTGACCCACAAGAATATGCAATTCTGAGTAACATCAGTTGGGATATTCGATATACATGCAGCGTGAAGATTGCGCATCGGTTTAGTGCGCATTCGAAGGAATAAGAGTTAAATCCAGAAATAGAGCGAATAAAACTAACCTTCCATTCTTGTACTCCAGAATATTTATTGAATGAAAGCTTCTTACTCTCTCCTCCTGCTAATCTTTGTCGATCTTCGGGGTACGCAGCCTCTGCAAATGATTTGTGTATGACGTAGTCCTTGCCAGGACGCTCTAACATTTTCCCGAGTAAGCCATCGGTATGATCCTTACTATGTCCTAGAACTAAATATTCAATATCAAGACTGATGGAGCGGACTGAATCGGCAGATGGAGCAGGAGCAATTTTAGGGGATGTCTCCTTGGTTGGTATGTAAGCACGTGTTTTCCGAGTACTAGCAGAGAGTGTACGATCAGATGAAGCGCCTTCGGTGTCAGTGTCGCGAGTTCGCTTCCGATACGATTCCCCATCTTTATAATCTGGTTGGATCTCTTGAGAAGATATGCGGTTGGACCGTCTAACCGGTTCATTACGTTGCTGAGGCTTCTTGGATATGGCATTTTGTTTTGGCGGCGGCGGTGGTTTCAATAATCCAAGTTCACTCAACCGCTTTTCATTACGGGCAATTTTTGCCTCGCGCATGGCAAGATATGGATTGACGGCCTCATCGTTGTCGTTTTTGTTTATACTTGCCATAGTATCGGGTGGAGATATTAAATTTATTGGGAGTACGATGAATTGTTACGATAGACGATAGGGCTATGGGCTATGGACAAGCAGTCGAAGATGATGTTGTTGTTGCTGAATGCAGCATGCATGCATGCATGCAGCGACTGCCGACGGTGTTCCCGCCATATTCGTCTCGGATTGGAGATTGGAGATGGCGGGAAACCCCGCCGGATCCAACTTGAAGATCTTTCGGCGAGAACTTTCGCTGGATCTTTCGCTTCCCGCCAAAATATCCACTCCCTGCCTCGCTTCCGTCCCTGCGTCAATCATTCAAATGCAAAGGAAGTTGGAGATGACCATGACGGCCGGCTGATGCTGATGAGACTAGGTAGCGACGATCGACGACGCTCACCACCATGTCATGGCCGCCACCCGCCGCCCGAGATTGAGTTTCTTCAGTCAGCGTACACTCCAGATGAGGCATACGTCACCTCCGACGGCTGTTCCATCATTCGCATTCTTCTATTATCAGTATCCGCAGCAGCAGTAGATGGGAGTTGCGATACTGTTGGTGAGAGCGATAACGATGTCGATGCTGCGGCAGCTGTTAAGGTGGAACTGACTCTCGATATGCCACCTGCCTATCCAGTACAAGAAGATGCAATTCTCATAGTGAAAGGAGCATTAATTTCCTCTCCGACAAGCCCATCTTACATACGAAAAGCGGCACTGCATGCTATCCCATGTCTTGTTGAGGCATGTCAACAAACAGCCGTGGAGATTGCCGAGTCTGGAGGTGGCGAGGCGATATGGTCGGTATTATGTCGCGCAGATGAATGGGTGCAAGGACCGTAATGGGAAAAAATACTCGACAAATACAGATGCAATGCTGTCTCTACTACAAAAGCATCAAATAAAGGAGAACCTGCAGAGTGTAACAACAGCAGCAACAGCAATTTGAGTATACTCGGCAGATGAATCATCTACTTGCATCACATAATTGCCAACTCCAAACGACACGATCTTGCCATCCTTGCCTCGCAGTACAAGTTCGGAGGATATGTAAAAATCGGCTGGCCGGGGGTGATACTCATTGAGGGCTCAGGGTATCTCTGTAGGCAGCAATTTTGCCCCCCCCCCCTGGATTTGACCACCCAGATGGGTGGTCAAATGGGTGGTCAAGTCCGTTCGCGCCACTTTTTTGTCCGGCTCGAGTTGACCACCCGACCACGGAAAATTTTGACCACCCCAAAGTGCCCACCCCCTTCCCGCCAACTATTTTCACCGCATACACCACCAAAATACCTCTCATCCCATCGTCACACCATGGCCGCCGAACCTCTAGCGGCACCTCTCCATATTTCAGTAACCCCTTGGCTGATCGTCACCAAACTTGAGGAGAGTATAGTGTAATGAGTCTAGAATGATCAGACGTCATATGGGCTCGAACAGAATTCATTTAGATGTGATATGTGGTCCGCCAGTGCAGAGGGTCGAAAATCAAGGACCGGGCCGACACTGATGGTAATAGCATATCTTTCGGTGTAATACTAGCCTTTGGCGCTCAGCGGCTTGTGGAACCTTTCTACATTACATATACGACAATTTGGTCACATGAAATGCAATAGAAACTGCTAAGAACATCATGTAATGAGGTGGCGAATATTTCCACCGAAATGATGCACCTCACCTCCTCCAAAAATCGTCGAATATTGGATGTTATGATAGGGATTTCATCCTCAAAGTCCGCCCTTTCACTCCTTATT
>JALLBK010001131.1:0-12797 GCA_036940085.1 Discostella pseudostelligera
CAACACACTTTTACCACATCTCTTTGGCGTTCATGTTTCTCATCTTCCCCGTTCTCCGTTCAACGTGCCCAAATCTTTTTCAACATGAACGTTAAAACACTAGATCGAAAAGATTTGAGTGAAGGACAGTCCGTCTTCCCGCCGATCTTGTAGATTCGAATCTAAGGTAGTTTCCAAATTAGCTGTGACAGATCCACAGCGATCTTCCTGACGATGATGTTTCCACTCTACTACTCAACCCCTTTGCGTCCATTCGGTTCATTAAATATTACAACTTTTGCAACTACTTATGATACTAGTTAAGACAAGGGGTGTACTTCTCGTAGTCGAAACCGATTCATATCGATTCATACCGAAAAGGAATGCTTAATGCTCTCATCTTTAAATCCGATCTTTAAGCTGTTTCCTACTGTTCGCTCTAGTATTCCTTTTCCCCCAGGTATTCTGTACATATTAAGTCAATCTTCAAATTGTTTCAAAAACAACAATCGCTCTCATTCTATTGCCACCAGAACCTTCCTCTTCCACAATCTTATGATAGACCGGTACATATGGTGCACTCCACTTTTTCAACTTATCAATCGTGATGTGATTTGTCTTATGATTGCATGTCTTTCCACAATCACCCCAATTATACGGCACCGATATAATCGACGTTCTTGCTGATGCAATTAACTTCTTCATGAATGCTGCAGGATTTGGTACATGTTCTAGGACCTGATTGCATAGTAGCAAGTCGAAATTTTCGTCGTTGGGCAATTCATACTCCATGAAATCGGCAGTAACCTTCTTAATATCAGTATTAAGATATTTCCCAGAATCTTTTCCATATTCAACGAAGTAGGGTGCCACGCATGTTCGTTGATCGATCCAACTTAAATGTTTCAAGAAGGGATCGGAGGCACATCCTACCTCAATGATGGATTTAGCATCGGCACCATATTGCATGGTTGTGTAGAACAGTGTATCGTAGTAGCGCATATGCTTTCGATTCGTACCAGACGGACCAAGCGAACCGATTGGAGCATTTTTCAGTGCTTCGATGAGTCTAGGGGAAGATTGGTGGGGGGCATCGGCATCGGGTGCATGCGAGAGTGATGGATGTAGGAGCATGTTAGGAGATGCGAACACATCCTTGTCCCAGATTTGGAGTGCCGTGCGTATCGATATGACTGAGAGGACAGCAGTGCATGCGAGTACGACTTTTGAGAATCGAACACTAGAATTGTTGTCAAGGCTACCATTGACGCTGGCTTTGCTTTGACGTTGCACTCTTGCCGTCGAGCTCAAGGTAGACCCAACTCCTGGAAAGAGGATTCGACGACGAGCGTCCTCCGGATCAACGTCGTCCGTAGCAGATCGTAGTGCCTGTCGATGTACCATGATGGTGTTGCACTTGTTTATGAAACGGCTGAAAAGTAAGTAGTAGGAGCGGCGTAGACCAAACTCTACTGTAGATGGTATCACAGCAGCCGACATATATGTCGGCGGCGGCGCAATTGACAACTTGTTGACAATCGCATCTATCCGTTCGGCGGTAGGTGTGCTCTTCCCTGCCTGCTCGCTGAGACATAAAGAATTTTTCACTCAACGGCGGAACTCGTAATATCTTGCATGAAGTATGTCGTCTGTCCGTGCTCACAAGGTCCATGCTCAGCTGCAAGTCTTCCCGCCAACTCGAATCCAACCCAACAACGTCATCCAACAACAAAAGCAACATCGAACATCGATACCTCCTCTCGATTCGAACCTTCGATGCGACCATCAGATACCATAGATCACCATCAACCATCACCATCAACCATCAACCATCACCACAGATTACCACCATCCACCATGCAACTCAACAACATAATCACCCATCACCATAATCACTAACATCACCATTCACCATCGCCTCCCAAAACTCCCAACACCGGAGGCTTACTTACCTACCGTCCTCTCCATCCAACGCGATGAATCTCGCGTACATGATCAAACTACTGTCCCAGTTCTATTTGGCCCACATTTTGGCAATGAGTCAAATAGCTTCCAGGTCGCCATCGACAGTGACGATGATGAGACACTGTTGCTTTTTTCGGCAAAGACTTGTTTGGCCCAACATCAATCCGGTGGGCGACCATTTGGACATTCACCGTGTCACGATGCTACGGCATACTTCATCATCGAGGTGCTCTAATATGATATCTGCGAAAAGTAGGCATCATTACTACTTCTACAACTCACCAACACTGTTCATTACGCCACCAGCATTTGGAGAAAGAATAGCAAGATTCGGCTTTCAAAATCGATACTCATCTCAGCCATCGTATGATGTTAGCAACCGTAAGCCATGCAACAATTCAATTAACAGATATGAGAGGTTTCGTCGTCTCCTCCTCGGCATGACTACGGACGAGGCATCTACGTTGCCTCATCCAAACGCTCTAGACAGTACTGCGTTTTTACACGAGGGAACATCAAATCTAATAGATGTTGGAAAACATGCCTTTGAAGTTATATCATCCAATCGACGGTCCTTCAATCGATCCTGGAAAAGGATGAAGCCATTGCTTGAGCTTATTTTGCAATCTTGTCGTGATAAAGAGGAAGATGATAACGATGAGATATGCATACAGCCAACAAACAAAGTATCATCAATTGCAGATGTTGGGTGCGACCACGGACTGTTGGCACTGAGTTTAGCATGCATGTCATGGGTTGTCTCTCAGCAACGACTTCGACGCAATACCGATGGGTGCGATGCTAGCAGCAAATCGGACGACTCCGTTTTTGACCAAGTTATCGGAACAGATTTATCGTCACTTGCATTGGAAAATGGTGGAATGGTTTCGTATCGGAAGTTGATAGATGCAATGACGACAGAAAAACAGTTACCGCTACCAATAGAATTCCGTGTAGGGTGTGGCCTGGAGCCGTTACAACCTGGTGAAGCGGATGCTATTGTCTTGGCCGGGATGGGCCATCTAACAATGTTAGAGGTCTTATTTGGAAAGCAAGTCGACGATAGAGACCAGCATCAACACAATTTGGATGCTGACAATATTCGTCCAGTAGATAGGATTCATGCAAGACGAATCTTCCTTCAACCAACCAACTCCAGACCACAACATATGATAGAACTTTATGATCGAGTGCACGAATCTGGTGATTGGGATCTAAAGGGCGAAACAATTGCATGTATAGGCGGGCGGTATTACATCAATGCATATTTTGAACGAAATCGCAACACTAATCATATTCTACCTGGGGATACACCATTTCGCTTCCCAGGACACTTCCTGGGTCGAGGAGATCTGGATCAAAGCCGAGTTTATGATTCTTATGTAAAGCATCATCTCCTATGGCTGAAGGAAGATTACGAACGGCCAAAGTATATGCTGGAGGATGAAGATCGGCGCTGGTTGGAACATATTGCAGAGGCTGAAGAAAGTCTTGTTTCGTGGTATAGTCAGTAACTTCTCTCCAGCAATTAGATCAAGGATTCCGTCAAACATAGATCATTTTCAATAAACATTGATGTCACCAGATAAAAAAGACACTCAACAACAATCATTCCCATCATTGGAATAATACGACGAGCTTCCCTGCCTATTTAGATCGATTCTTCTCTCATATCCACCGCCACCCACTGGTGCATAAGATAAAACTGGCTGTTCCTTTCTATTCTTCTCTTCATGAATCACCGCTAATGTCGCCAACTCCAAAAAGGCTGCATCCACATTCTCCGCCGTTTTGGCCGACGTCTCAAAGTGTGGTATTGGTCCACCCATTTCTCGTCCTAGCCCCGATCGTTCACACCATTCCTCAGCTAATTGACGTGACACCTGTCGTTCCCCCTGTGGACGATCAATTTTATTTCCCAATAGAACAAATGGAAAATTTGCCCCCGATTCTTCCAACCCCACCTGTTTTAAGAATTCACTTCGCCAATTTTCTAGATGATCAAAACTCCGTCGATCACCCACATCGTAGACAAGTGCCACGGCATCGGCACCACGATAGAATGCCATGCCTAAACTTTGGAATCGTTCCTGACCGGCTGTATCCCAAATTTGGAGTGTGACATTCCGAACAGAACCGGTTTGAGGATCGGCAATGGATACATGTTTGGAGAGGAAGTCGGCACCGATGGTGGCCTTGTATTGGCCTGTGAATTTTTGGGAGTGATATCGGTTCATGAGGGATGTTTTCCCAACTCTGAAAATATATATTCAGGAATGGTTATTGAGTGTGTTCAAAATTTGTTGATATTTGTCGCGTAGTAGTTGAGTGTGTTGCGTTTCAGTTCATGGAGGTTTGCGATGACGAAGTTGGGAACAGAGTGCATGAAGAAGAAACAATGGGTACACCAGAAATTGACACATTTAGGAAGTGATGAGACGATAATTCTGATATGTGAGACCGTAATAACATACGTCGCATCAGTTACTTACCCTGAATCACCCAGAATAACAAGTTTCAGCATATGTTTCTTCGAAGTGATTGTTGTTGGTGACCGTCCTGCCGCGGCGGCAGACCTGCCGGCATAGGAATTAGGATCATGACGTCCATAATATCCACCGCTGCCACCACCGCCGCCATTTCCATACCCACTATTTCCATAATTGCCTCCATACATGGTAGATCTTTATTGATAATAAATAGATTGAGATGACGAGCAGCAGTGACTTCACCTACGAGCCCACGAGTTCGACAAATCGGCAACGAAGGTGACGGTGGACGGTGAATGAAGATGAAGGCTGGAGCTGAAGCTAACTGAAGGCGGGATGGAGACGCGAGAATCTTTTGTCCTACACAACGATACGTAGGAACTTGTAATTGGGAGTGGATATTTGGCGGGAAACTCTTTATGTCGGAAGCGTCTTGGTAGTCTCGAGAATTGAAGTCAGATCCTTAACCATATCAGACGCCTTCAGCACCTCTTTTCGTCCGTAGGTGTCGCTGGCCGATGTCTGCCGGTCGATGAAATCATGGAACTCTACCTCCGTCCACGTAGTCAATCACCTAATCCTAATGATAATGATGACGACGACGTCGACCTTGATAGGCCACTTCTGATCCCTCTCCGGCTCCCCGCGTCGCTTCTATCCAGTCTATCTAGAGAATCACGTCTTGATGTCAGTTATCCAAATAATAGTGATGCTGGCGGTGGCTGCACAACAGGAGCGACTACGGCAATCGACAGTGGTGGTGGTGATGTCATGACTCTTACGATCACTCGCAATCCAATATCAGGGAAGCAGCAAGCAAGGTCAAGAGGTGTTGAAATATATTCAATGGGCGTGGTGGATAATCACGAAGAACAGACAGCAACTGATTGGTATCATAAATCTGTCGAACATGCACTACCTGGAATGTCGACATCGTCGTCCCAAAACAACGAACTCCAATACATTGGAACAACAAAAACGAATTACTGCGTTCCTTCAAATAAATCCTCGAAAATTGCACCTACAACCAACAAGTTGAAAGAAATAGGGGAAAGGACGCGTAGGTTATTAGAAGAGGAGCGTAAGAAACGGAAAGAAATTGTCCGTTTGGATGATGATGAGCAATTCATCCTTCCTCTACCCGACAAAGAGGCGCCACCAACATTAGCTACAACGCAATCAACACCAAACTCAAATATACCACCTTCATCTCTCACCACCGAAAAGAAGATGATGAAAAGGAGTGGAGCTACCACCGCGAGGAAACGAAAAAGGCGTGAGGTTGCTGCTAACATTGATGGTTGGATGCCCAACGTTGATGACCTTCTCACATTGCCAACGAGTAATAGTGCTTTCCTCAAAAAAGGAGATGCAGACCAACAACAATCCAGTATCGTACGATTGCATGGATTGCCCATGGGAGTGAAGCCAGAAAACATTCGCAAATTCTTCCATGGATTGAATCCTGGTCTTATCTTTGTGTTACCTACTTTTTCTCATCGAATTCATGGGTGTGATGCTGCTGCTGCTGCTGGATACAACAACGATGGTAATAATCGGCAATGCATTGTGAAGAGACATTCAAACACCTTTCGAGTGTTTGTAAAATTCACATCGTATCCGGTGGCAAATGCGGCAATCGAACGAACGGGAGAATCCATTGAAATTGATGAGGAGTGGCAGAACGAGGGTGCGTCACTCGTTGGGGAAGCTGCAAGAGCAAAGAAAATGGTAGGAGCATCGATTTCTATGTCTCCTGTTTCGAAGCATGATGCATCCTTCATGCAGAAGCATATGGTGAGCCCATGAATCATAATATCTCGTTTTGTGTTTGATTTGACCATGCTCATGTTGTGTACATGTGTCCAATCTCATTTCGGTCAATTCATCGACTACCAGGCAATTCATACTCAAAAAGGAGAAGGCATCATGACTACCGCAAAACGTATTGAAAAGCAATTAGGCTCAGTTATAACCCAATTGATTTGGGAAATGGCAGTGAAGAAAATGAACCTATCCCATCGAATCCGTGGGATAGGTGACGCTACTGATCCGGAGTGCAGTGTACCCACAAATGAATCGCAATACCAAACGTTGGCCAAACTTTACAATCAATTGATTGACACGCATGAGCAGTTGGAACTGGAAAATGGTATAATTTTCACACATGCCTTCGATCCGACGATTGATGATTCGGCCCATAGAATTACACAATCAGTGTCGAATTGGTTGTTGGATAGAGTTTCGACTATTGGGCGTTTGTTGAACGAGTCTCGGCAGTGGCTGAATCTGGGGATGCACAACTAATTCGTATTCAGTCCAACTCACTTAGAATTTATGCAATGGATACATCTACAATTGTTGGAGCTGGACATCTAACTACATTCAACACAACCAGTTGGCAAGATTCCATCAAGAGCGGCAATATGAACTCTGCAAACACAACATACAACAATTTAGCCGCTCCCCTAATAAAAGAAATAGGGTCTGCAATCAGTGTTATTCTTCACATCCAAGGTCAAGTTCCACAGTCTATCACCAGTCTCGAGGTCCGTGCTGAAGACGGAATGTGACAAAATGGTTGTAAGCTTAGATTTGAACACGAAGCTACGAGCAGGCATGTATGCGCCATACCAGCAACCATAATACATGTCGTAGGATGAGGCGTGCTGTATCTCATAGCTTGGCTTGACCTTGCCGATCCCGATGTCGTAGACAACGAATCCATCGAAGTTGTTATTCGCTGTCCAAGTGTATTCACTTTTGGGGATAATCAGCTTCTGCGACAGCGGCAAATACCTAAACGACAAGAAATCGTATCTGCACACGACGATGATGAAAAGAATGGTGAGTCAGCGGCGCACATTTAATTGACAACAATCAATGCAACAGAAGTCTCACCCTGCGCTGCTGTAAGCACCTTCGTCAACATAAGTTGCATTGACTCGAAGTGTTGTTGGGTCGGTCACGTCGAATAGACTAATTTTCACACCAGTTTCCCAGCCCGTCGTCTCGTTGACATTCATTCCGATTCCGAGCATAAGTGGAACACCATCAATCTCGATCGGATGCAAGTAGGAACTGTAACCGGGTATCTCCAGCTCGCCCATCTTTTTCGGCTTCGATGGATTTGACAAGTCGTAAACGTAGAATGGATCCTTACGCAGGTATGTGACGACGTAGCCCTTATCTCCCATGAATCTCACAGACATGATAGACTCGTTCGGTTTGCCCACATGGTCGGTCTCTCCGGTTAAAGTCATCGTTGATCCTTCGCCGGATTTTGGTACCTTGAGAACAAAGATCTTGTTAGTCGTCGTTGATGTTGATGTTGTGTCCGACCAGAACCATTCCGTTGTCACCACTCGAAGATGACCTTCATATAAGTCGGCAGAATATTGATTCAGAGGAGAGCCAGGGATTTCCGCGTAGCTAAATGGCTTGGAAATAGGGGAGCTGATGTCAAAGCCTAGAATAAAGGTTGCCTGATCCCAGTAGTTGGTCCTTGCGTTGTAGGTCGATCCAACGCTTAGCGTCGCCGCGAAATCTTGGGTGGCATAGATGGAGTTGATCCAACCAGACGAAAATCCTCCCGCTATATTGGTAGAGATCTTTTTATCGACGAAGTCCGATGATGCATCAAAGCTTATGACTTGGACAAACGAACCAAGAAGATTGCCACCGAATGCATCTGTAGTGTTTCCAGATTGCATTGCAGCAACCTGAGTTAGAGTAGACAAATCGAAAATGAAGTTAGGAACTGGCAGTATGAAAGCGGCAGAGATTGGATATTCATCGTATCTCATCGATACTCACCTGAAAAATACTGTCACATTTGCCATCCACCTGGACTTGTAGTTCTTCCAACATGCGTTCCGCGAAACGTTCCGTCTTGTTCAGTGCAGTCTCCACCGCTAGGGCTTCATACTCTGCATCATTGAGACCGCAATACTGAGGGTTGTAACGATAAAGATCCGAAGAGAGCTGGTATGTATCAAAGTACGACGTAGCAAAGATGATGGCAGTGTCATTCACAGAGCGCGCAGAGTTGTATGAAGTACCATTTATCACTCTCTCGCCAAGTAGTTTCAGCGCGCTTCCGTCCGTAGGGACGTTCGAGATGTCGTACACTCGAATGATGAGCTTGGAAGAATCGCTCATAACGCTGGGCTCCGATATTTCCTTTTCCATTGGCATATAGCTGCTCTCGGAGACCATGGCGGTAAGCCGCTTCCCCTGTAGGAGGAGCGAGAGGATACTTGGCTTTGGCTGGTAGCAGGGCCAATATCCTGGCATGATGGACGTCGTCTTCCGGCGTCGGATGATTTCACCATTTTCATTTGTCTCCGAAGCTGTTGAATTGCTGCTCGAAGCATCCGACGTAGTACCATTTGAAGTTTCACTTGATGTAGAATTCGTAGCTTCCTCTGCAACAGCAACATCATCGACTGGCATCGGCTCCCAAGTGCCAGAATTGCAATTGGAAAGGTCCACTTTCTCGTACGGCATTGCGGTGATGGAAACTCCAGCGGTTCCGTCGGTGGCATTCCAAACATACAACAAATCTCCATAGGCGGCAAATACATATTCTTTTTCGGAGAGGAGGAGGAACATCAACACACAAGAAATCGTTAGAACAGAAGCGCATCGTACCTCAAAGATATATTGCATCGATGGTCACATACCCCCATCTGACTTTACGACATCAGCTTCGTCCACACCCTCAACCTATTTCATTTGAAACAAACATTGTTAGCGACACAATACCGTGGGATAGTCAAGCGACAAAGAGTATTCATTCCATGCTTACCTGATTGTTCGTCCCGAAACTATCTTCCGTGACTTTCATAGCAACGGTTCCACTCGAACCAGATTCGCTGGCAGGAGCTGCCGCGGCAGCATCCTCGGCTTGAAAACCACCGGAGTAAGGGTAGACTTCCACTGGAGGTTGGTTCCACCAGTTGGTTGGGTCATCCGGATCACATTTTTCAGCGCTGAATGCACAAATAATTGATAAGAAACATGGGGACAACGAAATCGATGTCAGATGAGAGGTGATGTGCATCTTTGCGGTGTGGACCAATTCGAAAACAGGAGGATAACACTAGTATTCACTCACTCGACATTATACTGGATTTCCTGAGCAATAATGGTACTGACATAATGATTGAGTGCATTGAGAATGTCATCCTTCAGATCATTGCAGGAGTTATACCCATTCACAACGCTCGGGTCGATGATTCGGACTTTGGTTTCGATGGGTCCAACGCTGTCAAGATATTGCGTAGCCTTGGATACTTGGCCTGGTTTTGTTGTTGTTGGCTCTTCTGGCAGCAGTGGTTGTTGGAGATGATGCAAGAGATAGAGTAGCAATGTTAGAACCAAGTTCAATAGATTCAACATGATCATGACGGGAGACGGGACGAGACACATCGTATTCATTGAACCGGAACAATATTAAAATCCGACTCCATCGCCGATGCACCATTCGTAGACTTCAACGATGATGGCAATGCGATTGATCACGATCAATTAAACTCAAGGTATGTCGACGAATCATCTACAGCCACAGTATTCGGTCGCTCACCTGCATTGTTAGAGTTGGCGCTGCTCGACGATGAAGCATTATCTCCACCAAGTGTGACACCCAGCGCAATTGCCACAGCAACGGCAGCGAGAACGACTACTCCTAGAGATATTAATTTCCAGTTCTTGCGACCGGAATTGGCGACGTTGCCGTTGGTGGCATTGGTGTTGGGCGATGTCTCCTCCGTCGGCGTCGCGGTCGCGGTCGCCGGTTGGGGGTTTTCGATATCGCCGGTAGCGGTTGGTGGTTCCTCGGCCATCATCGTCTATTATTGTTTGATACGGTAGGTTATTGAATTTATGTTATTGCTGTCGAGATGATATTGTTGATGCCATGAAGTAATGAGAGGATGAATGCATAGGTTGGTGGTAGCGTTGGTAGTGGTCGTAGGTGGTCGTCCTTTGCCATGATTGCTGATTGCTACGAGATAGCTGCGGCTTTCATGTTCCGGTGTTCTCCTTTTTGATGCGGTGCAAAAAATTATGGCGATGCCGTCCAAAACATATTGATTCCTACATAGAAATCATACACAAATCGTTCCAAATGTTCCCATGCCTAATGTGTTTGGAGTTCGGAGAGACGGAAAGAGAGACACGATGAGACATGTTTCCCTCAAGGGAAAGTCTCAAGCGTAATATAGAAGAGCTATCTAATATTTCTCCTGTTTGTAACGATAGCTATGGATGTTTAGGTTTATGGAATCTACATTCTCCATGATGTATCGTACTCTTTGCAAATGCTTTGTGGTGCTTTGAACTCCACCCTCCATGAAACCAGTTGTCACAATCTCTATCCCCTGTGCATATTAGTATGCAGAGCATAATACATTATCTACGATCTTCTACGATAGTACCATAACCTCCAAATCTCTCTTCTTCCTGCTTACTTTTCCGACTTCCACGTGTTATTCCACGTGGCAAAAAATTGGCGGGAGATGACGACTCGACTCAAACTGACTTCCCGTAGCAATGATTTGGCGGGAGATGTTGACTCGATTTACCGGTGCTTATCACGTGCAATAAATATTGGCGGGAAACTCGGTGCACCGCGACGACGGAAGGACCGGGCTCCACAACACCAACCATCAACGCAGCATCCCTCCGCACGCCTCGCCTATGCACACGCCACCACAAAATCCGCAGACCATGACCATGGCAGCCGTATCAAAGCGGGGCAGTCAATAGGATAACAAGCCGACGTATCAGCAGTCTATCTTCATCTACCATCACTATCACCATGCCACCCCAACATCACTCCTATCCCAACGACAATGACCTCCTCTCCGAACTCCAATCTCACAATGCCTACTTCGACTCTCTCGTCAATATGATCCCCGCCCGGCTCTACATCGCCGGCGCCTCCGGCGATGATGCCTACAACCCCAAGTATGGCAAGGGCCAACACAAAGAATCCAAGGAGGCACGACGTGCTAGGAGTAAACTTGCCAAGAGGGACAAGTTTGATCCGAATAAGATGGAGACGACTTTGGAGACGAAGCGACGAGTGCAGCTGGAGGCACAAAATCAAAGCGACGATGAGAGTGATGGCGACGATGACGGAAATGATAACATTGTCATGTCAGATGATGATGGCGAGTTCGATGCTAGCGCTGATGTTAATACCAATGCTGTCCACCCAACATCGAGTGGTAACACAAGTTCCAACTCCAACAACAAAGATTCCACCGCCACCACCACTAACAGTGTCAACAACGAGACACAAACCTACGCATCTCGTATCGAAATGCTACGTGCCAAACTCCACGCCAAAATGGCGGAAAAGCGTGCTATTGCTGCGGGAATGTCCGTGGAGGAATACACCGCCTCATCTTCATCGGGTGCGATAGCCGATGGCGATGCCAGCAAGGTGGATAGTAGTGCAACATCGAAACGAGCGGCACGACGTGCCGAAAAGCGAAAGCGACAAGAGGCGGCGAAGCAGCGCAATAAGAAGAATGGATATTCTACTGTGATCGAGAATAGTAAGCAAGGGAATGGTAATAATCAGCAACAAAATTGGTTGGGAGGGAAGAGTAGCAGTACCAGCAATTCATTCGCTACATTTACGAACAGTCCAACCACGGCAGCACAAGACCTCGCCACCATTGATTATCAATCTCTTGCTGGATTAAAACCCAAGCTGGATGGAGCACTCAATAACAAAAGTTTGGTCGGTGTGGCTGGTGGCACGTCTGCTGCTGGAGGACTGAGTAAGAAGAAGTCGTTGGAGAAGTTGCTTGCCGATGCGGAACGGAAGCAGGCGCGGTTGCGTGAATTGAAGGCGAGTGGGAATGAAGAGGATAAGGAGAAGGCGAAGAATATTGAGTGGGGTGAGACGTTGAAGGTGGCTGGGTGAGTTATCTTTGTCGTGTTGTTATTGATGATGAAAGTATTTGCATGCACTACCGACTACGAAACATTCGTCTCACACCAACACACCACATCATTTGTATCCAGAGGAGCCAATCTCCGCAAGACCAACGATCCCAAACTACTCAAAAATGCATTAAAGCGCAAAGCAAAGAAGAAGGCCGCCAGTGCCAAGGCATGGAATGTCCGTCTCGATCAAGCCAAAGACGCCGCCACTAAAAAACAACAAATACGGTCGCATAATATCGATGCACGAAAAGTGGGTGGGGCTACCGGTGCGAATTTGAGTTCAAAGCGCATTGTGGAACAGAATCAGGATGGTACTGGTGGTGAAGGTGGACCAAGTGGTGGTGGAGGGAACAAGGAGAAGAGGAGGAGAATGGGTCCACACTCTGGTCAAGGGCAGAA
>JALLBK010001132.1:0-13917 GCA_036940085.1 Discostella pseudostelligera
GGAACATTTCCTTGTCAACGTCGGCGCTGCCAGTAGGATGTGGTCTGTGTATTCATGGAATTTGACGGGGGTGGGACCAATGGCGAATATAAAGTTGGCTCCAACACTGTGTCAACAAAAAGAGAGATGAATGAAGCGAATAGATAGTGGATAGATATCAATTATTTAGTATTGGTACTTCCATGCATTACAATATTGAAAGACGCCTTTTCTTTGAACACTCGCTCAGCGATTCTTTGTGGATACGCTCAAACACTGCACTGAAATCATGTTCCACCACATTCAATTCTGTATCTTCCCGGGCTTTTTGGAACAATTGCTCCGCGACTTCCGTCACTGAATATTCGACTTTCGCCTCTCTGGCCATTTCCACAGCCAACTTCATGTCCTTGTGGGCATGCTGCAGAGGAAAATTCGGCGCATGGTCCTTCGCCAGCATCTTTGGCCCTTTCAATGCAAACATTGGACATTGAACAGCACCTTGACCGATAACGTCCAACATTGTGTTCCCATCTAATCCAACAGACTCTGCCAATGCCAAGCTCTCGCCAAATGCAGCCATCATAGTCCCCATTAACGAATTGACAACCAATTTGGCACGCGTGCCATAGCCGACTGCATTTCCGAAATAGTACATGGCCTTTCCCATTGCTTTTAGGGCGGATTGTACCGTTGCATCGTTGTAAGTAGATTCACACCCAGAACAGAGGAAGATCAATTGCCCACCATGGGCAGGTGCTTTGGATCCAGAGACTGGTGCTTCAAGAAACCGACTTTATTTGATCCATCCAACAAGTTTATATGAGATTTGCAGGTATTGACAACTGAAATATATTTCGATCCGAAACACTCACCCTCCCTTAGAACTAACTTTTTCACTCATCCGTTTCATATCCGATTCAGCAAGTGTTGCGCAATCAATGATCATTTTCCCATCCGAAACTCCCGCGAGAGTACCAGTCTCGCCTTCAAACACGGCAAGGCTAGCTTCTGGAGTAGAGAGCATACTGAAAATCATACTGACAAGAAAAGATACGAGCCACATTACACCACGCAATGATATGAACATTGATATATGTACGTCAACAGACCTACTTATCATGTAGGAGTACTCACCTACAACTCTCAACAACCTCCTTCGGCGTACTCTTCACCTGGATATGTTTGTCTGGGAAACGCGCAATCAATTCGTCGCACTTCGCCGCCGTCCTATTCCACACAATCAGAGGCACATCCTCCGAACCTGCCACGCCCTCGGATAGGAGACGGCCGGTCATGCCTTCTCCCATGATCCCAAGACCGATAAATCCGATTGGAGACATGATCTTGAGACTAGATATTTATATGTTTGTTGTTTCCGCTGATGATAATTTGATTGGGCGTTCGGCTTTCTATGTTGGTGAAAGATTAAAGATTGGGTGCATGGTGCACGGCATCTTCTCTTCGTCTTCGATCGACCCGTATTCCCTCGTTCCCGCCAAATATCTTTCAGCACCTTTTTTGGCGGGAAAGCAACACGTGGCTGTTATTTGTCGGGAAAAACTAAATTAAAATTTGAAATTAATGTCATATATCATACGTAGGAGTTAGTAGAAACACTTTCTCGGTTTTCCTCCCGCCATTTTACCGATCGACTTCCGATTCCGACACCCGCCCGATGAACCATGATGGCGTCGGCTTCAATATCTTCCTTGACGATGTTGAGGGCAATAGGGAAGGCACGGCACCGCCTACCATCATGTTGCACCGCTCTGTCGCAACCCACTCCTCCCATATCCCATGCCTGTGCCGGTGGCGTAATAATTAATTCCTTCCGTTGCCGCCGGTTGGAGTCTTCTTCCGGTTCCGGCATCGGCAGCAGCAGCAGCAGCAGCTGGAGTTCATCTCATGAGTCAGTAGAATCTCCGTCTCAATTGACAATGCAGCCGCCTTCATCTACGCCACTAAATCACGACGCAGCTGTCACTCCATCAAGACGCCTGTTTCAACAGCAGATCGAGCAATGGATGACATATAATCCACGAACTGCTGCCTACAAAGCTGAGGAATCGTTGGCAAAATTGTGGGTGACACAACAAGATTTATGCTCTCAGTGGAAGGAAACTCAACACGATCCATCATCAGCATCCTCCTCTCCAACACCTACAATACTGCTAACAACTGAATCCGTTAATTTAGTACTTGAGGCATGGGTAGGTTTGGGGAATCAGATCGCTGCCGAGTGGGCTGAACGGCTGCTGCATTGGATGGAAGATGTGCATGCTTCATTAGATCAATCTTTGTTACCGTTCTTACCACAACCAGACTATCAAAGCTATGCTATCGTCATTGATGCATGGTCTCGCGCTGCAGTACATGAAAGTACAACCTACTCTAGCACCGAAACGATCCAAACAAACAATGAGGGAAAGGGAAACAACAAAGTGTCTCTTGCTACCAAGGCTGGATTTGAATGTGCCAAACGAGCCGAGGATGTGTTGATGCATATGCAGAGAATGCACGAGCATCGGCTCCAATTGGCTGAAGGAGGAGGCGGTGGACAATCGGTACAATACAATTCCGAGATACAACCAGATACACGAGTATTCAATCTAGTACTGAAAGCGTGGTGCAGCATCCGTGGTGGAACAAAGGCCTCTGCCATCCGTGCCATGAGAATATAAGATCTCATGCAAGAACTATACCATTACCAATCAATGAATGCACCCGACTGGCAGGGTATTGTTCTTTCCAAGGTACAACCGAATCTACAAACGTACAAACATGTTCTACATGCTTGGGCATTTGCCACGCACACAATTGAGGGTCCCGATCGCGCCGAGGAGATACTGCGTCATTTGCTATCCTTATCCAAAGCGGGCAATATGGGTGTTGAAATCATGCCGGACGTGGAATGCTTTCATATTGTTATGAGATCTCATGCAGAATTGATCCGTAAAAAACGGAAATCGGATGATGGATCAGTGGATCGACCGCAGAAAGTCACGTCGCTCTTGGATTGGATGGAATTGCTTGCATTGCGCCGTATGACGTCGAAGATCCAACCTACCACGGAATCCTATCGCATTGCATTGTCGGCTTGGGCTTGGAGTCATCATGTGGTTGCTCCGAAAGAAGCGGAGAGCATCTTACTCCGAATGATCCGTGCTTGCGAATTACACATTTCTAAAGTGAGGGGCAACCCAGACTCATGGGCAGTACGACCAGAAACGATGGACTTTAACACTGTCATCAATTGTTGCTCATTTGCTAGAAGAGTTGGTGCAGACATGAGTGATGAAGACGACGAGAGTCTCCTAGTGCGTGAATTGGCCCATCATGAACTTTTCGTCATTGCTGACGGAGTTTTCAATGCTCTCCTCGCTTCGCCGTACGTACAACCGGACAGTGCTACCTTTGCTGGTATTATCCGAGCTTGTGTGAATTTGTTACCAAATACGGCAGACAGGGATGATCGAGTTATCGAATACTTCCGATTAGCCTACCGTACTTCTCCTCCCGTCGAAACTCCACATGGTAAAATATCTTCGACGGCTTCGGAACGGATGCGAGCACCGCCGGGTGCTGGTTGCGTCGATGCAAATGTAATGAGACAATTGCGACATGCACTTCCCTCGACAGAGTCCTATATTCGTGTTCGCGAGGAATTCGAAGGGTACCGCCGTCGGAATACTGGTGAGAATTGAAGCATCATATCTTAAACTAGATTTACAGTATTCAACCAAATAGTAGAGGATCGCTGTGACGCTCCTTCATTCTGCTCTACTTTTGAACGAAGCTTGATATTACAGCCAGAGAACAACATTCGAAGGAACACCACCATAATTCTTCTCAAAAAACTCAAGCACTTCTTCCCGACTATAACGCAATGACCAATGCACGCATATGAATACCGTATCTGGAAAGGCGCAAATCCAAGGATGCAGTTGCGCATAATGCGTGTGGCCCTTTGCTTGTACGCTATTGTCAAACGCAGAGCTTGGCGGGCCTAAAAAGGTAACCTCATGAATGATATATTTGTAGACAGGACATATTTCTTTCCATCTTTCACGGAGGAGAGTTATTTGCGTATCTCCGGTGTAGAACAAAATGCCTTCGTCGTAATATTCGGTGATTGTAATCTCGTCGCCACCTTCACTCCTTTTCGTTCGAAGTATCGCCCCTAATTCCGTTTTACTCAAACCTTGATATTCCTCCTTCAGACGTTGCTTCTGTCGGAAGATTCCGTATGAGTTGGCTGGTACTCCCTCTTTGTGGGGTGCCGATATTACCTTCACACCAATGGGAGTGGGACTTCCTGTATATTTATCTTTTGGCAACATGATTCTTGCTCCATCAGTTGTACCGACAACATTGAAACCGCCAAGAGCATCCAGTGTTTGTTCCTCGGTCTGATTCTCATCACCATAATTGAGCTGAGCCTCCGAAACCAAAAAGTTATGTACAAGTTTCTTAATCGGTTCGGGAACAATCAGCAGTGCATCATGGCTTGCGTGGACGGGCAAGGCACCAATATGATCTCGATGCCCATGTGTTAACAGCACTGTTCTGGGTGACAATGATGAAACATGCAAGCCTGCATCAAGTGCGATCCCTAATTCCGGTATGAAATATGCTGATGCATCAGCTGATCGACCTAAGCCAATGAGAGACAGTGTATTGGATTCGTCCTTCTTCTTCCTATTTGACAATCCCTCGCCGTCTTCCAAAATCACTCTGCGTAAAGTGTGATCATCCCCAGGAACACCCATATTCCACAAAGCACTTTTTTCTGCAGCTTCAGAAGCAATTGCACGTTCTCGAGGTGGCAATAATTGCAATGAGCCAGCCAATGCTCGAAGATGCTGTGGAAATTGTCCGCTATGCACTCGATGTTTTGATGTTTTGCCGGAAGTTTGTGTGTCACCTTCATCAACTCCAGAAGTCGTTCCAAAGTTCGCCTCAAATACCGTCTCGAACAGTTGCGCCAATTCTTGTAAATTGATCTTTCCATCCCCATCAGCATCAGCCATCAATAGCAATTTCCTCGCAACACGTTGGATTGTATTCCCAGCTTCATCGTCTGCGAGTACTCGTCTTGCATGTGCTTGTGCCGCTTTGATTTCCTTATCGTCGTCCCCATCGCCAGATTTTTCTTTGGATAGTTCCAGCACCATTTTTCGTGCTAAATCAGCAAACAATGTTCTGGCTTCATCTACACTCAATGTCCCACTTTCACAAACATCATATGCTTGGAATACTTGAGTGACAATGTGTTTTTTCAGTGCTGCACCGCCGGCGAGGGAGGAGGCGGCATCTTCATCTCCCGAAAGTAAGGCAAGCGTAGTCGATGCCAAAGATTGCAGTGCTTGTTGTATTTGGGGGGAGCTAGCGGGGGTGGTGGGTGTACTCAGCTCTCGATTTATCGGCGGGGTAGTAGTATCGAGGTTGGTGGATCCATGAAGCGCATGAGTTGTGATAGAAGAACTTTGCCACGGTCGCGGCGGCTGTGAAAATCCCAATACCGCCAGAGAACAAGACAAAAATGCCAATACTAGCCAATACAGGAGGAAGTGAACACCAAGCATGGAGAGACTGGATGATATTGATACACCGATAGATAGGGTCGTCGTCGTCGTCGTCGTCGTCCAACAATTGTTTGATTTGGTTGCAGCATACATCATACATACTCTTACATAGGAGTATCATGCAGCAGCAAGCAAGCTTGTTGTTCGCTCTATCTTGTATTGTTGTTGTTGTTGTTGTTGTTGTTGCAGCGAGCTTGAGCGCTTGCATATCTCCCGCCAAAATTTTCGACAGTTCCACGTGTTGTGAGCGTTACCCCATCGTTCTTTTATGTCATTCTGGAGTTTGTCGCCCTCCCTTTAATTGTCTCTCCCAACCCTTAACTTTCCATGAATAAATACATCAATTTCTTCTCTATATTCGTTACTTATGTACGATGTTGTGTTGGTCTCTCTATTATTGCACCCCTAGCACCGAACTCAAAGTCTCCATCTCTGCCGTACTCAACACCTCTTCCCCCCGTTGCAATCGCATCATTACCTCCACATCTTCATCCATATGATTGACATCCTTCGTTCCTGATAGTGGGGTATGACCCAACGTCATCATGTATGCGTACATTAATGTTTGTGGGGTTAATTTCTTTGCATGGGCCATAGCCTTCCACTCGTCCGATGCCAATGCTACCCTATTCGCCGATAATGTCCAAAAGGATTGATATTGCACATCCAATTCGTCGCATAGACGTCGTAATTCACTGTCAAAATTGGACTTTTGGTAGAATCGATTTTGCAGTACTCTCGGTTTGACTTTGGCTTCTTGATAAATAGTCTTAAAATCCTCCACACTGTAGCAATTCGAAATTCCAAGATTCCGTACCTTCCCCGCCTCGATACTTTCTTCCATTACTTTCCATACCTTGAGTGTTTCATGCATGGTTGGCATGGGTGAATGAAGCAATAATGTATCAATGTAGGTGGTTTGTAAATTCCGTAGGGAGGCATGTACACTCTGCCTCACTTGGTTTTCCAATTTCGCATCATGAATGTAGGGTGTATTATGTGGGTCTTGTCCTTGAAGCGATGTGAATTTCGTTTGTAAATAAATATCTTCTCGAGTAAGTCCAAGTTTTTCAATGGCCACCTTCCATCCGTATCCAACGCCTGGTTCGTCGTAGTGTTTGGGTTGACAGGCGGTATCGATATATCGGAACCCAGCATGGAGTGCATCGTAGACCAAGTCGGCGGTGTCATCTTTCTTCCATGCTGTGCCGTAGATTATATGTGGCTGTTCTGGCATGGATTGCATATTCACCGGGGTGAGGGGAACTCTGACATTTATATTCTCTTCATCAATGACCGACGACGAATCGGATTTAATGCCCACCTGTGACGACGGTGAGGGCAAGGTGGAGCTGTCTCTGCCGAGAAATTTGATAGCAATCCATCCACCACCAAATGCGATCGCTGACACAAAGAAGACGACGAAGACATCGCAATGTCGATTGTGACGATGCTTCCTACTGCTCTTGGCGACGGCAGGGACGACCATGGTTCATGCAGAATTTTTTGTGGGCGAGCGAGGCGAAGGACATAGTCATTGCACGATAAGTGAGACTTTTCGTAGATGAGACTTTCTAGTAAATGAGAACCAGTAAGTGAGACTACCAAGCAAAAGTGCACCAGTGGTCTCACTTATCGTGCAGATAGATTTGGCGGAAGACATAATGACTCGTAGTAATGGCGGGAGACATAATGACTCTCGACAATGACTTACACGTGGCATGAATTATTTGGCGTAAGGAAAGGTATCGTCTGGCTGACGTCACCTCAAAAATGGCGCGAGAGTGCGTAGGCGCCACTTCTTCCACATGGCACCTTTGCCATCACACATTCCATTCATCAATTCCACCAAAATCAACACTCCTAGGTTGTCACCAACTCCCAAACCATGGCGAAGAAAAAGGCTGGCAAGAAGAATCAACAGTCCGCGGACGACGATGATGATTGGGACGTTTTGAATGAGGCAGCGGCAGCGGCTGCCGAGGCCGCGGCGGTCGAGGAGCCCGCCAAAGACGCCGACGCCGCAGAAGATGATGCGAAGGACGGCGACGCTACGGGGGGTGGTGCCGATGGTGACAAGGCGGCTGCTGACAAGAAGAAGAAGAAAAAGAAAAAGAAGACTCCTGGCAGTGGTGGCGCGGCTGAAGGCGAAGGTGAAGCAGCAGCAGCAGCAGCACCCAAGAAATCTCCCGCCATTGAAAAAATCTCTGCCAAGGGCAAACTCATCGCGGAGCGTATGCGTCTCCAACGTGAGGAGGAGGAACGCCAACGAGCCCTCGAGGAGGCGGAACGGCTGCGCATTGAAGAGATTGAACGAAAGGAGGCTGAGGAGGCTGAGCTTATCCGACTCGAAAAGGAACGCAAGAAGCTTAAAGAAAAGGAGAAGAAGGATCGACAGAAAAAGGAAGGGACCTACATGACCAAGAAACAAAAGCAGCAGGCAGCATTGGCAGCGCAGCGGTTGGAGGCCATGAGGGCGGCGGGGATGGAGATACCCTCAGGGAGTGGTGGTGGGGGTGAAAGGAGACAAAAACCAGATTATGGAAATAAGAAGAAGAAGAGTCAGGAGGATTTAGAGGCAACACGAATGGCAGAGGAGGAGGCAGCCAAAGCAGCCAAAGCAGAGGAGGAGGCCAGAAAGGCCAAAGAGGAAGAGGAAGCTCGTTTGGCCGAGGAAGCTCGGTTGGCAGAAGAAAAGAAGGTCGAGGACGCTGAACAAAAACAGGATGACGATGAAGAGGACGAAGACTCGGGAGATGAATGGGACGCAGACTCGGATGACTCTGGCCCTGCAATGGATGCACTTGAACAACGTTTGAAGAAAGCTACTACCTCAGGCGGCGACTCGGACGGCGACGATGATGAAGATCTAATCGAAAAGGAGAAACGCAAGGAGCAAGAACGTCTAGCTCAGCTTGGCAAGGAACGTGCCGAACGGGAACGACTCCAGGCCATCAAATTGGCTGAAATGAAGGCACAGGAAGAGGAGATGGCACGTCGCGAGATGCTCATGGCACAAAAACGTGAGGAGGGGAAGAAGCGTCGATTGGAGCAGGAGGAGGCGAATTTGGCAGCACGTACACGTGATGACTTGCGCTGTCCCGTCGTCGTCATCATGGGTCATGTCGATACCGGCAAGACGAAGCTACTGGATAAGATTCGCAAGACGAATGTGCAAGAGGGGGAGGCGGGTGGGATTACACAACAAATTGGCGCAACCTATTTCGAGAAAAGCACTTTGTTGACCCAAACTGCCAAGTTGAATGAAACTGAAAAGTTCGAATTAACCTTGCCTGGAATGCTCGTTATTGATACTCCGGGGCACGAATCGTTCACCAACCTTCGTTCCAGGGGTAGTTCGCTCTGTGATGTGGCAATCCTCGTGGTAGATCTCATGCATGGTCTGGAACAACAGACGATTGAGAGTTTGCACATGCTGCGCAAGCGTGGCACACCCTTTGTGATTGCATTAAATAAGGTTGATCGTTGCTACAATTGGGTAACATGCAAGGATTCTCCCATCCGCGATGCGTTGAAGGTACAATCCGATGGTACCCTGCAAGAATTCCGTAGTCGGGCCAGCGATGCCAAAGTGCAGTTGCAGGAGCAGGGTGTGAATTCCAACATTTATTGGGAAATGGGTGACGACGATTGGACCAACTCTGACTTTGTGCCCATCGTTCCAACCTCGGCCATTACAGGAGAAGGCGTCCAAGACATTTTGTTGCTTTTATGCCAAATATCCGAACGAAAGTTGTGGAGACAGCTAATGTGGTGTGCAAATTTGCAGTGTACGGTCTTGGAGGTGAAGGCAATTGATGGATTAGGTATGACTGTGGATTGTTTGGTGGTGAATGGGTATTTGAGGGAGGGGGATAAGGCCGTGTTTTGTACACTCGATGGACCGATTGTGACTGAAATTCGTGGGCTGTTGACTCCTCCACCGAGTCGGGAGATGCGAATCAAGTCGGAGTATATTCATCATAAGGAAATTAAGGGTGCACTAGGAGTGAAGGTGATTGGGAACGGTTTGGAGAAGGTCATGGCTGGTACTCCTGTCATGGTTGTTGGGCCAGATGACGAAGTGGAGGATATCAAGGCGGAGGTCATGTCTGACCTAACCCGACTTCAAAAGAAGTTGAGCACGGACAAGAAGGGAGTTATGGTCCAAGCATCGACACTCGGAGCACTTGAGGCACTGCTTCAATTCCTCAGAGAGGAAACCAAGCCTCCCATCCCAGTGAGTGCCATAGGTATCGGTACCATCCACAAACGTGATGTGACCAAGATCTCAATCATGAACGAAAAGGGATGTCAAGAGTATGCAACCATCCTTGCATTTGACGTCCCCGTGCCTCGGGAGGCAAGAGAGCATGCTGAGGAGGTGAATGTTCGCATATTTACTGCCGATATTATTTACCATCTCTTTGATCAGTTCACGCGGTTCATGGATGAGCTTTCTGAGAAACGACGGGAGGATGCCGCAGCCATTGCAGTATTTCCGAGCATTTGCAAAATCTTGCCACAGCACATCTTCAATCAGAAGGATCCAATTATTTTGGGTGTGGAAGTACTTGAGGGCATCTTAAAGGTGGGAACCCCTCTTTGTGTCCCCGCGCTGGGCGGTCTTCATGTTGGTATTGTAACATCAATCGAACAAAACGGTAGGGAACAGGAGACTGCCAAGAAAGGATTATCGGTTGCCATAAAGATTGTGAACGAATCAAACCCAACTATTACGTACGGAAGGCAGTTCGACGCCAGTCACAGTCTGTACTCGACCCTTTCGAGGGCATCAATCGACGCATTGAAATCGCATTTTAAAGAGAAACTTGAGGATGAAGACTGGCGTCTTGTTGTCAAGCTTAAGAAAGTGTTCAATATAATTTGAGGGATGAACTTCGTCGCATGGGGTATCAAGATTGGGTTTGTCGCTACGAACCACTTCCTCATTGAATTTGCGTTTCAGAATAGGAAGCCCATCACCGACGTTCCAGGTCGACACCTATTCTCTTGAAGTAGGTAGCCCCTAAATATGCTGATAAAATGGAATGAGAGAGTAGTAGGATAGACTACCATCTCTTGTACACTCCCACCATATTCATAAATAATGAATAAATGCATGTCCTCCAACCTCCATCGACTCCAACCGCACGTTATTTGTGTCGCAGACACTTCTTCCTCAAGTTCCCGCCAAATCTTTTGCCACGCACTTCCGAAGGTCCTGCCAAATCTTTCGCCACGCATTTCGAAGTTCCCGCCAAATCTTTTGCTCGCTTGCCCCGCCAAATAATCTATCGTCGCTTTTTCTTGATGACGATGACGATGGCGGCCGCCGGCGGTGACGTTGACGGCCCGAAGTTGAGTCATCTCCTATCGTAGAGAGGTGGTGGTGAACTGTGGTGAACCAAAGCAAATCATATTAACTTTGTGTCATAATATTGGTGCCGAGACGCCTCGAGGCAGGATAGGAGGGACACATCGGCCATCATCTGCGCTCGGCCTCAACAAAATCGAACATCACCATGTGCATGCCGAATTCCGAAAACACATTATCGAGCGTCCGCCGGGAAAGGGACAATGGCACTTCTACTTCTCAACACAACAAAATGGACAGCGACAGCAGCAACGACGAAGCCAATGCCTTATCGGTAGCCCGACGAACCCTCGATCGGGGAACACTCCTCGCTTGCACATCCATTCTACTTCTGATTAGTGGCATGTCCATCACCTTCCCCCACATGCAAAGCCGTCGTGATGAATTAGGATGTGATTCATTATGCTATGGATCCATGACATCGGTCCGATCGGCGTTAGGTCTGATAGGAACCGCATTGGTGGGACGACTTTCGGATGAAAATGGATCAATATTGGCGCGCACTCTCGGGTCGTTGGGTAATAAGTCAAGTGCAAGTGGACGAAGGGCATGCTTATACATGGGAACAGTTGCAACTTTGGTCGGATTGACAATTTCTGCATCGATAAACTCATTGCGTGGATTGTGGCTCAGCATGATCCCCGACGCATTGTTGCAACATAATTTTGATGTATTCAAGGCGCTCCTATCTGAGTATCACAATGACATTGATAACCTTGAAGAGCAACTCAACGACAACAATGTAAAGGAACAAGACAGTAAATCTTCCGCACCCTTGAGGTCTGGCTCTGTGGGGAAACTTGGAATGGCAGTTGGGATTTCCTTCATGATTGGACCTATGATTGCAGCTGTAGCATCACCTTCATTTCAAGTGGCGATCTATTTTGCAATATTGTGCACACTGATGTCTGGAGTAGTGATATATCATTTGCCATTGCCAGCAACTGTTGTACGAAAACGCGAACACATCAATACCATCCAAGACAAAAGCCACACCGCCCAAAGCAAAAAGAATACATTTGCTATTACAAATCTTTTGCAACTGAAGACACGAGAGTCGCGAGCAGCCATTGTGCTCCTCGTGATTAGGTTGAACATGTCACTTGCATTCCAAATATTCAACACAATTTGGCCCACATCGCTGAAGAGCAGGTTTAACTTTGGTCCTTCCGACCATGCCAAGTTCATGAGCTTCATGGGAATCACATATGCATTTTCTCAAGGATTCTTAGCCAAACGATTGGTGGCGATGGCAGGAAAGGATGGCAAGGTCAAAATAATCATGCTCTGTTGTGCCATGCTCGGTGTCGGGAGGTTTATTGCTTACTCAACAAGCAGCATGGTTGTCGTCTACATCACATTTAGCTTAATAATCAATGCATTAGGAACTATGAACACAGTTATCACGGCCGATACCGGTTCAATTGCCCCAAGTGACGAAATTGGAGCAATGTTTGGAATACTGCAGGCCGCCGAGAGTGCTGCAGGAATCGGTGGACCATTCATTGGCGGAGTCATATCCCGACTTGGAAAGGATGCACCATTACTTGCCGTCGTTGGCATTTACACCTTTTTGTTCATGTTTGTGTTTTGGGGTTATGATAAATATGTTGTTTGTAAGGACGTCGAGCTCGCTGGCAGTGAAGTNGTTCATGTTTGTGTTTTGGGGTTATGATAAATATGTTGTTTGTAAGGACGTCGAGCTCGCTGGCAGTGAAGTCAACATGAAGCAGACGAAGGTAGATTAGACATACGTCCAAATGCTGTTTCGTAAATAATGCATATTTAGATCTCCTGTGTGGCAAATGCTCATATAAGCATCTCTCTAAGATGTGCTCGTAACTCGTCATCTAACTCGGCTGGCACCGCAATGAATCCGTTGTCTGCCCGAAACATTACTTCCCAATTGTCTCCTTGAAGAGCAATCGACAGTCCGCTACTCTTCCCGTCATAAACTACAATACTTTTCTTTTCTTCATCAGAAACTATTGCATCCCTATTCCAGAAGAGTCCTCTGTCAGTCATCCAAGCAAATGCAACTCCCTTCTCACCCAATGGCCAGATTGATGCAGCTCTGCCCCATTGAGCGGCCGCCTTCGGACAGGTTGTGGCAAGATGGCTATTACTCGGTTTTAACGGCATTTCGTTCGCAACCATTTCATTTTCTAGTCCTCGAAAATATGCAACAGCTTTGTTTGATTTGTATGTGTCTGGATCCAGCAAATCATATGGTTCATCTTTTATTACGATTGCTGATAGGTGATTGTTGTGTGCAATAGCTTCACTTTCATCTGATGATAACCCTCTGTATAGAAAATTGTAATCTGATTCGATGACACTCGATAAGAAAACAGAATTGCAGAATTTGTGGATGTATTGCCCAATTCTTCTTGGTGGGGTAACGCGTCGATAGGATATTATATTTTCATCTGCATCGGCAGTCTTTGGGAAGGAAATCGTTAACAGAGAGTACGCAGAAATAACTGTCGAGGAAATGACATCACGTCTCCTTTCACTCGAAGCATCGTTCGCACATTGCTGAAGTGATTGGTGAGGATGTTGAGTGCAAGGACAATACCGATCTCGGATGACACCTCGAAACTTGTCTCGTTCCAACGTTAAGCCAAAATCGATGGGTTTGGCAAACGCAAACGGAGGAATTTCCGCAATAGACTGGTGGATCAATGCATAACTGATGTTAGTGTTCCCAAAAAGCTCAATGAGTACACAGCAAAAGGTTACGGCGACGATTATCGTCATGGTCCGTGAGGTATCTATTGCTGCTTCTTGATCGGTGGCGGATTGTTGCACTCATTTTTTATTTCTTCTTCCCGCCATTTTCTTCATTCTCTCCCCGCTATTATTTTCACTTCCCATCTCTTCCCGCCATTTTCCCCACATCATTCGCTTCCCGCCTTTATCGCGGCAATTTTATTGCCACGCGGCGGCATGCACTCGGCACTCGCGGCACTT